>CAKNXH010070745.1:0-36378 GCA_932178445.1 Andricus quercusramuli | reverse complement strand
TTTTAACTCATTCTAGATTTTTTTTAAAAATCTTTTTAAAAGGTTGTAGTTTGGCATTTTAATATTCAAAAATATTCCCCTCAGAGCAAACAAATGTGGCGAATTTTTCCTAAGTGATGTTTTCTGTGGTAAACAAATGAAAAATTAAGAAGAGAATTAATTCAAAATTCAAAATTTGAAGTTTTTTAATTAAATAATTTTAATCAGAAGGATTTTAAATTTATATTTAGTGAAGTAAAAATATAATCTTTCTGAAAAAACTGTATATAAATTTAGACGTTGTTAATTGAAGAGTTAAACATTACGAGTTTTAAAAACTAATTATAATTATAAACATTCAAAATTGAATAATTAAAAGTAGGAAGTTTTGAAAATTCCAAACTTCATTAAAGATTAAACAGTTTTTAAGGATTGTGAAATTAAATCTTTTAAAATTAATAATTCTAAAAATCTTGAAATAAAAATTGTTAAATTATGAAGAATTTTTATTAAAAAATTAATAAATTAAAATTAGAAATTGTTGAGCATGAAAGACGTCCAAATGTGAATATTTTTATTTTAGTTGCAATCTTCTCATTTATAAAGCCTCAATCTAAAATTATTTTATTTTGAATGTTGCTAATTGTTTGAATATGAAGGATTTTGTGAAAAAAACTTGAAATTTAAAACAATTGGAAGATATAATTTTGAGTTGATATAATTTAGAAATTAATTAATTAGCGAAGATTTTATTAATTTTAACTTCGTCGATTTCGAACTGTTTCTGTTCAAAATTATTCAATTTTAACAACTTTTAAAAATTGTACTTAAAAATTGAATTTTTTAATTTGAAAATAAAAAAAAAGAGGAGATCCAAAATTAAAAGTTTGCAAACTAAAGTCTTCAATTTTGGAAAAGAATTTTAGTTCTGATTTAGAAGAAGGAAATATAAAAAAAAATATCGAAAAGAATTATAATTTTGACTTTTTGTTCCAAATCAGAATTGAAATCTTCAAAAACCGTTCTGAATCAAATGGCCGGGAATTAAAAATAATCCATCGGGTAGACACCCCGGTATCTTTTTAAAAATCTTTACTATGTTTGGGAGACTGATCAGTTCCGAACCTTATTTTCAGATCTTTTCGAAAGCAGAATTTTCTTAAGTCTTTTTCTGCGATTCGGACATTTTAATTATAAGAGTATACCTAATTTGATTACCTTCAAACTTCTAAATTAATGATGTTAAAAAGGAGTTTAGTATAATTTTAAGGAACAGAGATAGAGAGAAGGTAATTCATGAGTTTTGAGGTTAGAAAGATAATCGACACACTACTGAATCTCTATCAATAAAAAAAGAGCCAATAACTTTATGCTTACGCAAGGTAATTACGTTTTAGTAAAAAAATATTTTCGACGGAATTCTCGTATATTATAGGTACATTTACTTCAATTTTTTAGGGTTTCGTAGCCCCGAGCAGAAACACTTATAGTTTCGATTGGGTGATGGGATGGGTAGTAGAGGGAGTCAGAAGTGGGGAAGTAGTGGAAGTGAGAGGAAGTGAAGGGAGAGGAAAAAGAGGCAGTCAGGAGAAGCAAGGAGAGTAGTGTGAATGTGGAAAGGGAATTATGGGAGTGTATGGAAGGGAAGGTTTGACAAGTAAGGGGAGTGGAATTAGAAGGAGTAGAGAAAGTGAAGAGAAATGGGGTGAATAAAAATTGGGACTAGAGACGGTGAGGGTTGGGGAAATAGGAGAAGTGATGGAGGGAAGTAGGGGATTAAGAAATGAGGAATTAGGGGAAGTGAAGGGAGGAAAATGGGGCAGTGAGGAGAAGAAGGGAGAGTAGGGTGAATGTGGAAAGGGAATTATGGGAGTGTGTGGAAGGGAAAGTGTGAGAAGTAAGGGGAGTGGAAGTAGAGGGAGTAGAGAAAGTGAAGAGAAATAGAAAGTAGGGAATGTGAGGGGTGCGGAAATGGGAGAAGTGATGGGAGGGAGTAGAGATTAAGAGTTGAGAAATTAGGAGAAGTGAGGGGAGGAGAAGAAAAGGCAGCGAGGGGAAGCATCAGAGTAGGATAAATAGAGGAGGGGAATTATAAAAGTATGGAGGAGTAAGGTGTGAAGAAGTAGGGCAAGTGACGGAAGTGAAAGTAGAGGGAGTGAAGAAAGTAAAGGAAACCGGTGAGAGAGAAAGTACGTGTGGTAGGGGGAGTGAGGGAAGTGTAGGAAGTGAGAGAAATGAAGAGGTTTAGAAATACGGGAAGTGAAGAAAGGGCTAAAATGGGAAGTGACGAGAGGGGAAGAGGAGGCAGTGAAGGAAAGAAGGGATAGTTGGGTATATAGGGGGTATGGGAGTGTGGACGTGTGGGGAAGTAACGTAGTAAGGAGACCAAGGGAAGGGAAAAAGAGGAAGGGAGAGTAAGTTGAATGTGGAAAGGGAAATATGCGAGTGTGTGGAAGGGAAGGTGTGACAAGTAAGGGGAGTAGAAGTAGAGGGAGTAGAGAAAGTGAAGAGAAATGGGGAGTAGAGACGGCAAGGGTTGGGGAAATAGGAGAAGTGATGGAGGGAATTAGGGGATTAAGAAATGAGGAATTAGGGGAAGTGAGGGGAGGAAAATGGGGCAGTGACGGGAAGAAGGGAGAGTAGGGTGAATGTGGAAAGGGAATATGAGAGTGAGTGGAAGGGAAAGTGTGAGAAGGAAGGGGAGTGGAAGTAGAGGGAGTAGAGAAAGTGAAGAGAAATGAAAATTATGGAAAGTAAGGGGTGCGGAAATAGGAGAAGTGACGGGGGGGGGGGGGGGGGGGGGGGTTTAAGGGGGGGGAAAAGGGGAAAAGAGGGGGGGGGAGAAGAAAATGAAGCGAGGGGAAGTATGAGAGTATGATAGATAGAGGAGCGGAATTATAAGAGTGTGGGGGAGTAAGGTGTCAAGAAGTAAGGCAAGTGATGGAAGTGAAAGTAGAGGGAGTAAATGAAATAAAGGAAACTGGTGAGAGAGAAAGTATGTGAGGTAGGGGGAGTAAGGGAAGCGTGGGAAGTGAGAGAAATGAAAAGTTTTAGAAAAAAGGTTTAGAAATACGGGTAGTGCAGAAAGGGCTAGTATGGGAAGTGAGGAGAGGGGGAGAAGAGGCAGTAAAGGCAAGAAGGGAGAGTAGGGTATATAGGTGGTATGGGAGTGTGGACGTATGAACGTGTGAGGAAGTAAGGTAGTAAGGAGAGGAAGGGAAGGGAAAAAGAGGCAGTGTGGAGAAGCAAGGGGGGTATTAAGGAAATTAAGAATTAGGGGTAGTGAGGGGAGGAGAAGAAAAGGCAGGGAGACAAAGCATGAGAGTAGGATAAATAGGGGAGGGGAATTATCAAAGTGTGGTGGAAAGAAAGTGTGGGAACGTAAGGTGTGAAGAAGTGGAGGAAGTGAGGGAACTGAAAGTAGAGGGAGTACAGGAAGTAAAGGGAACCTGTGAGAGATTCAGTATGGAGAGAGAGATGAGAGAAGGGAAGGGGCTTATAAATACGGGAAGTGAAGAAAGGGTAGTATGGAAAGTGAGGAGATGGGAAGAAGAGGCAGTAAAGGGAAGCAGGGATTGTAGGTTAAATGGGGGAGTGGTATGGGAGTGTAGGCGTGTGGGGAAGTAAGATCTGAAGAATTAGGAGAAGTGAAGGGAGTGAAAGTAGTGGGAGCAGTGGAAGTGATGGGAACTGGGGAGAGGGTAAGTAAGGGGTGGGGAATTATCATATTATGAAGAAGAGCAAGTGCGGGGTGAAGTAAGGTGTGAAGAAGTAGGGAAAGTGAGGAAAGTGGATGTAGAGGGAGTAAAGGAAGTAAAGGAAACTGGTGAGAGAGGAAGTATGGAAGGGAGGGGGTGTAAGGGGGGTGAGGGAAGTGAGAGAAAAGAAAAGGTTTAGAAATACGGGAAGTGAAGAAAGGGGTAGTATGTGAAGTGAGGAGAGTGGAAGAAAGGCAGTGAAGGGAAGCAGGGAGGGTAGGGTAAATAGGGAGGAGGAATAAGGGATTATGGGCTTATGGGGAGGTAAGGTGTGAAGAATCAGTGGAAGTGAGGGAGAGTGGAAGTAGTGAGAGCAGTGGAAGTGAAGGAAAATGGGGAGAAGGAAAGTAGTGGTGGGAGGGCGAGTAGGGGAAGGGTGTGGTAGTAACTGGTGAAGAAATAGGGGAAGTGAAGGGAGTTATATTAGGGGGGAGTAAGAGTTGAGAAGTGGGGGGATGAAGCAGTGAAAGTAGGGTAAATGGAATAGATGAATTATGGGAGTGTGGTGGAGTGGAAGTAGTGGGAAGTGGAATTTAAGGGAAGTGGAGAGAGGGAAAGTGGAGGGAGTGGGAGTATAGAGAGTAAGAGCTGAGAACTAGGATAAATGAAGGGAAGTGAGGGGAGAAGAAGAAGAACCAGTGAGGGGAAGTAGTGCGTGCAGGGTAAATGGGGTAGATGAATTATGGGAGTATGGTGTAGTGGGAGTAATGGAAGTGAAGGGAAAAGGGGAGAGGATAAGTAGTGGTCGGAGGAGGAGTAGGGGAAGTGTGTAGAAGTAACTGGTGGAGAAATAGGGGAAGGGAAGGGAGTGGGATTAGGGTATGTGAGAGTAGAATAGTAGAAGTGAGGGGAAATGAGGGGAGGTGAAGCAGTGATAGTAGCTTAAATGGGATAGATGAATAATGGGAGTATGGTGGAAGGGAAGTTTGGGGAAGTAAGGTGAGAAGAAGTAAGGGAAGGGAATAGGTTTAAAGGGGAAGAAGTAGGACAGTGAGGGGTGTGAGGGGAGAAGAAGAGATTTGGAAGCTTAAATAGGCTACGAAACCCTTTTTTGTAGGCACACGGTGCCTACTTGGACTAATTATTATAGCATATGCAAAACAAAATTGCTCTACACTTCAATTTATATATTATCGCACACTTTTTGCTTTTGCACATTTTATCATACAAATTCCTTCCTTTGTAAATTTTGTTTTTTCCAATACCTGAAACCAGATAAATGAATCATTGTTTTTTTCTCCCTTTCATTAAAAAAGAAAGTTCAAACAAGATATTTCTGAGATGTTGTATATATTTATTAAATTTAAATAAATTAATAAACACATAAACATAAAAACCTGAGTATGACTATTTCATGGCCTAAAATGTTTCAAATTTCGTAGTTCCCCCACAAATTTTCAACCAAGAAGATTAATTTTATACCCAAAGACGAATTTTTAATTAAATAGTTAAATTTTTCAACTAAATAGTTCATTTTTTAAGAAGAAGAGACCAAATTTTCAGTTAAAATAATTAATTTTTAACTAAACAGAAATACGAATTTTCATCCAAATACTTTTAATTTTTAATCTTAAATTTTTAGCCAATTAGTGAAATTTTTAACCAAAAACAGATGATCTTGGTTGCAAATTTTTTTTTTTCTTGAAAAAATCTTTTTTGGTTTAAAATTTAATTTTTTTGTTCAAAATTCGCCTTTCTGCTGAAAAAATTCGTCCTTTTGGTTACAAATTTAATTATTTGGTTGAAAATTTCACTTTTTTGTCTAGCATTCGTCTTTGGGTTGAAAATGCAAGTATTTGATTGGGAATAAACTTTTTTGTTGAAAATTCAACTCTTGTTGAAATTTCGTCTTTTTATTCTCAAAATTCATATCTTTTGGTCGAAATTTAATCTTTTTTGTTAAGAAAGCAACTGCTGGACCAAAAATGTATTCTCTTGGCTTACAAATCTTATTATTTGGTTGCAAATTTAATCACTTTGTTGAAAATTCAACAATTTTGTTGAAATTTCATCGTTTCTGGTTGAAAATTAAATTGTTTTGTTGAAAATTCGTCTTTTTAGGTTGAAAATTCAACTGTCTTGTTAGAAAATTCAAACATTTGGTCAGAACTACATCTCTTTTTCTTCTATTTTTTATTATTTCATTGAAAATTTAATTATTTTGTAAAAAAATTCAACAATTCTGTTGAAAAGTCGTACTTTTTTCCAATATTTGAATTTTCTACCAAAAAGGATGTCTTTTCAACAAAATTGTTAAATTTTCAAGAAAAGAATTCATTTTTTTATCAAATAATTAAATTTTTAATAAAAAAAATAAAATTCAAACCCAAAATAGTTTGCATTAAATTGGAAAAATGAGAAAAAGGGGAGAAGAGAAGAATAGAAATAGAGGAAGAACTGAAGCCTGTGATAAATAAGAATGAATTTTGAAGTTAATTTTCAAAAATTTTAAAAAACTAGCTGAAAAACTGGAAATTAAAAATTTTTGCAACATTTTAGGCCCTGAATCAACAGCATGAAATGGCCTCGGAAAAATAGTTTTAAATGCAAAAGCATGTAATGGCTCGCATTGATGTTGCTTGAAAAAAGATTTTCCTAACATTCGCTATACCCGCTGCCTCAAAACTCTTATTTTACAGGCACAAAAATAAAAAAAATAAAACATTTTTATATTGGGCAATTAAAAAACTAAGTCACAATTATATTGGGGGAGGGGGGCGATAACTGTTTTTTAACCCGTTAACCACACACTTTCGAAAAATAACTTTAAACTACACACATGGGTCCAGCGGACCCGAGCATGAAAAACGTTAATAATTTTTTTATGTATGCATATAATGACTTCAAAATTTGTTGACACATAGTTTAAACATTGTTCAAGAGATCTGCATAATAATTGTTGTCAATTTTTATTTTCTAAGAATCGAAAAAAATCGTCGAAAAAAAAAATGAGGAAAAATTGATTTTTTTCTAAAAAATTCATAACTTTTTTAGTTTTCAATATTTCCACTTACAATTTTAACTGGAAGCGTATTAAATACGATAGTTTACGATAAAAATAATTGTATAAGGGTTCCATGAAAAAAAGGTATTTATTTTTAACTTTGAATGGGAAGAAATGAGGAACACGATCTTCAGACGGTACATCAACTCAAAGTTGGACCGGGTCTCCTGGACCCAGGGTGGTGTTAACGGGTTAAGTCACATCGAAACTATGATTTAAAATGCTTGGAATAATGAAAATGAGTTATTAGTGACTTTTTCCCCTATTTCCCTCTTTACCCCTTTTTTAAAAAGAATTCCTCTTTTACCCTGTTTTTGAAAAACATCCCCTTTTTCTCGTTTTTCGCTCAAGTGCGAACTTAATTAATAGCCAATAAGAAACTGAAACCATTTTTTGTTGAAAATTAATTCTTTTTTATTGAAAAATTGATACAATTATATTTTTTGGTTAAAAATTATACTGTTTGGCTGAGGATTGAACTATTTTGTTGAAAATTCGTACTTTTTTGTTTGAAAATTATTATTTTTTTTAATGTCAAAATTTAACTATTCAATTACTGGTTTAAAAAAAAATTGGTTAGAAAATTCTTCCTAATTGAAAATTTATCTTTTTGACTAAAAATTTGTTAATTTGATTGTAATTCGATTTTTCCATCAGAAAATTTGATTATTCCATTTTTTTAAATTCTTTGTTTTCAATTTAAAATGCAACTATTTGGTTAAAAAATTAACCTGTTTCGCTAAAAATTTGTCTTTTTGGTTTAAAAGTTGAACTGTTTTCTATAGAATTTGCCTTTTTGGTTTTAAGATTCAACTCTTTCGTTGAAAATTCATTCTTTTTGTTTGTAAATTTAACTATGCAATTATTGATTAGAAAAAAAATAGAAAATTATCCTTCTTGGTTGAAAATTTATGTTTTTCATTAAAAATTCGTCTCTTTGTTTTAATATTGATTCAATTGGTTAAAGATTCATAATTTTAGTTGCAATTTTTTTTTTTCTAAATTGAAATGTATTGTTGACAATTCACTGTTTTTTGGTAGGAAATTAATTTTTTTAACTGAAAACTTAAATGAGTACAACATTAAACTATTTTAACATTTTATTTTCACTACTATTTATTTTTTTATTTGATTTATTTTATTATTTCATTAATTTTTATTATTATTTATTAATTATTCATATTCTAATATATTTTGGATTAAAAATTCGATTAGTTGGTTAAAAATTGAACTATTTTTATAAAAATTTAAGAAAGATTTCACAAATATTTCCCAACATCTTACAAAGATTGTAACGATTTTAAAAATGGTATAGTAAACCACATTTCTAAGATTTCAAAACATTTCAAAGATTTGAAACCGTGTTCAAATTTTTTTTAGAAGATTTCACAAAGATTTCAAATATTTTAATGATTTCAAATTAATACAAAAGATTTCAGAAAATTTTCACAAACATTTCAAAAATTTCATTAAAAATTTCATAAAAATTTTAAAGAAAACGAGAATTTCAAAGATTTCAAAAAGGTATAAACCAGATTTCGAAGATTTCAACAAATTTCAAAGATTTCAAACGATTTTAATTTTTTTTAGAAGATTTCAAAAGATTTCACAAAGATTTAAAATATTTCAGTGATTTCAAACAAATGCGAAAAATGTCAGAAAGATTTTACAAAGAATTAATAAGGTTTTGAACAGATTTCAAGTATTTCAAAGATTTTAAAGGATTTCAAGATTTTTCAGATGATTTAAAAATATTTGACACGGATTTAAATATTTCAAATGATTTAATAAAAAAATGTATTGAAGATTTAAAAAAAATACAAGGATGTCAAAGATTTCAAAAACGGTACAGTACACCAAAATTCAATTTTTTTTAGAAGATTTCAAAAGAATTGACAAATATTTCAAATAATTAATAAGGGTTTTAAAATATTTCAAGATTTTAAACGATTTCGATATTTTTCTGAAGATTTGAAAAGATTTCACAAAGATTTTACAAATATTTTAAACATTTAAATGATTTTAAATGAATAAAAAAGATTGCAGAAAGGTTTTACAACTATTTCAAAGAATTCGTTAGGATTTCAAAAGATTTCAAGAATTTCAAAGATTTCAAAACATTAAAAAGATTTAAACCTATTTCCAAATTTTTAAGAAGATTTCAAAAGATTTCACAAAAATGAATAAAAAAGATTTCAGAAGGTTTCCACAAATTTGAAAAGATTTCAACGCTTTCAAAAGATTTCAAAAAACTTCAAAAAGATTTCAAAGATTTTATAACAATTTTTTTTAACATTCCAAAAGATTTTTAAAGATTTGGCAACGATTCTAAATACTTCAATAGATTTCATCGAATTCACAGAGATGCATTTTTTTTAAACATTTGGCCAATAAAAAATAACATTGCTCAGTTTTTGCATGTATAAAAAAAAAACGGTTATTTCATTATTTGATGCAAAAAAGTATACCTGGAGACTCTGTTATAAATGTACTTATTCTTTTGAAAAATCGTATTTTTTAAATGAATTCCGTTTTTTATGTTAAATTAAAATCTTTTTTGGTTATGATATCATCTATTACATTTTTCGTTAACAGTTCATCTTTTTTAGTCAGAAAGAATCAACAATTTTGTTAAAAGTTGAACTACTTTCTTAAACATACATATTTTTTTTTGAAGATTCATAATTTTGCTGGAAATATCGTCTTTTTTAGTAAAAAATATTTCCTTTTTGTTACTTTTTTTGCCACATTTTTGTCACTTTTCGGTTATTTTATTCAGAGAAGTATGGTTACTGTGAGTGAGTACAGTTCCACCGACGCGTGGCGTCCCTTATACGTGAGTGGCGTGGCGTATCCCGTGGCAGAGGTGGAGGGGATACACAGGAGTGAGCGAGGAGTCTGAGAGTGGTATCCGCCTTCTCTTTCCAACCTATGTATCCCCTCCACCTCCAAAGCGCAAGATAGGCCGCGCCACTCACGTATAAGGGACACCACGCCGCCGATGCTTGGTCGGTGGAACTGTACTCAGTGTAGTTCCACCTCCAAGGCGCAAGATAGGCCGCGCCACTCACGTATAGGCGGCGTGGCGTCGCTTATATGTGAGTGGCGTGGCGTATCCAGTGGCAGAGGTGGAGGGGATACACAGGTTGGAAAGAGAAGGCGGATACCAGTCTCGGACTCCTCGCTCACTCCTGTGTATCCCCTCCACTTCTGCCACTGGATACGCCACGCCACTCACGTACAAGCGACGCCACGCCGCCGAAGCTTGTTCAGTGGAACTACACTCTATTTTACTATTTTTTTGAAGCTTGAGCAATTCCGAGCCCTGTAATGCCAATAAAAAAAGTCTTCTTCACACTTATAATGCTTGGGTCAATTAAGAACAATATCTTCCCAAAAAACAGCATAGCTGTCATCTAATCAAAAATTTCGGATTTTTTTTTTTTACTTTAGGATGCTGTTATAAATGAGCTGAAGAACAAGACGAAAATGGTCCAGGAGAAGAAGCTCCTGCAGCAGGATGAAGTATACAATGGAGCCTTAGAAGATATTCTTCTTGGGTTGAGATCTGAACCCTACCGTCGAGCCGACGCCGTCCGACGAAGTCAACGTCGACGAATCGACAATCATCGACTTTCTCGCACTGCCGAGGAACTTGAATTGTAAAATAAGAGTTACCGTTTCTTCGGAAACAAATCGACTTTTTATAGTCTTGATGTACATCTAGTTTCTACTTTTTCGCATATCACAACTATTTTATAAATCCATTTTCAAACTTTTCCGATAACTCTCTGCAGCCAGAAACTCCTGCACAAGTCAATATATTGGTGCTAACAGTAATTAATAAAGAACTGATCAATTTTCGCCAATTGTGCATTATAGTTTCGGTTTATAATTTTTTTAATGAAGGCTTTTTCGCCGTTTTCGAGAGAATCGACTTTGAAGTATTCTCCACCGGCCGGAAATAGAGTTTGGCGAAAAAAAAAGTTTCGATCGGCCGGTAGCTCAGGCACTAGCGCTCCGGCTTCATAGTCGGAAGGTTGCGTGTTCAATTCTCGGTGCCTGCATTTTTCTTTGTATATTTTATTTTCATTTTTTATTTATTGCAATGCAAATGAAAATAAATTCATCAGATTTTCAGTTAAAAAAAGGCATTTAAAAATTATTATTTGCATACTTTTTGAAAATTGTCGAAGAACATTATATTCATAAACATTTTAATAAATAAGAAATGAAAATAAATTTGGACGATTAGAATTTTTTTTTGCCAAACTTAATTAACAAATTCATTAAAAAAATTATTGACACAATTAAAATTCATAATTGGTGGTCTCTCATTGTCAGAAAGTATCGCACATTTAGGAAAGCCCACAGTGGATAATGAAATAAAATTATAAATAATTATTTGTAGTATATTTGTGCTTTTAAATAATAATTATCTACTGTTGGTTCATCATCCACTGTGGAATGGTCTCCCCTTCACTAAAGGTAATCCATTTCGTAAAAAAATCGATCATAATACCGACATTAGGGTCGATTAAAAATAAAAAATCCTGGAATTCGAAGTCGTCAAAACGCGAGAAAGTGGCGCATTGAGATCATAGAAAAGTATAATTAATTTAAAATCGATAGGCATGCTCGAAAATTTTTGGTATGAAAATTCATCTCTTTTGGTGAAAATCTATTTTTTTTTTTTTTATTAAAAATATAACTATTTGGTCGAGAATTTATTTCTTTTGGTTGCAGACTTTATTATTTGATTGAAAATTAAATTATTTTGTTGAAAATTCTTTACAATAATTTAATTTTCAACCAAATAATACCATTTTGGTAACCAAATATAGTCAAAAATGTGGTAAAAAAATTTTTTCAGCATTTTTGAAAATTTCCGTTTCCTATTTCGATTCCATTCTCAAATTAATTTTCAAACTCAGATGAAAACGAATGATTTCATCAAATAATTCTAAATTTTTCTGTTTAATTCCAATTTCGAATCCTTAGATTGATTAAAATCCGCAAGAAATTGTGAATTTAAAAAAAAATTAAAACGCAAGAAAATTAAAAAAGTCTGCAAACAAAAAATGTTAATTGTAAAATTGTATTTTGTAAATTGAAAATATCACTATTCTATTTTTGGTTGGAAGCATATCTTTTTTAGTTGAAACTTCATCTTTTTGGTAGAAAATTAATTTTCTTGTTTAAAAATTCCTCCATTTAGTAAAAAATTCAATTATTCGGTCAAAAATTAATTTTTTTGCTGAAAAATTTATCATTTTTTGGTCAAAAATTAATTTTTAGACTGAAAATGTAAGATGAAAACAAATAATTTCATCAGGTACAAAATTCAAAATTTTCAAAATATGGTGCATTTCTTATATTGATTCCTGGGTCTTTTCGAGTTTTTTCTGGTATATTTCTATGCTTAAAAATTCAATATATGTAAAAAAAATTTAACCACAGGCAAGGAAAATAATTCTATGAAAATTCTTTTTTTTTTTGTTAAATTTTTTTTCTACTGAAAATTCCATTTATTATATAAATTCCATTTTTTTTGCAAATTCATTTTTTGGTCGAAAAATGCAACTATTTGGTTGAAACTTAATTTTTTTTCAGTTGAAAATTAATTTCTCTGGTTAAAAACGTAACTATTTTGGTGAAAATGAATTTTTCTTTGTAAAAAAATTCTACTAAATACCAAATTTCAAATTTGTCTCTATTGATTGAAATGATTTATTAAACCCCAGACAAAATTGAGAATGTAAAACAAGAAATTGAAACTCAAGAAAATTTAACTACAAAAAAATTTCCGAGTGCACGTCTATCGACTTTAAATTAATGATAATTTTTTTTAGGATCCAAATACGCAATTTTTCGCTTTCTGATTTCGAATTCGAGAATTTTTTTTATTTTCGACCCACCCTAATCGATATACTTTTTTATTTAGAGTTCGAAAATTGAGCATCAATTATTATTTAAAGTAAGCTAGCACTAAAATTCGTCCTAAAAAATTAGTAGGGAAAACCTTGCTATAGTGGATAACTCAACCTAGAGTGGATAATCGTTAAAAATACAAATATAGGTAAAATAATTAATTTTACTTTATTAATAATCAAGACACTATGTCTGTTCATAAATTAATTTGTTAATAAATAAATTTAATTATTTTTCTTTTATTTGAGCTCTTAATTAATGATTATCCACTGTAGACGGTTTCCCCTAGACAGGATTTGACTCGTTTTGCCAAAAAAATTCAAAATATGAAATTTCAATATTTTCAAAAGGCAAATTCGAAAGTTAGTTAATATTTTTGGTGAAACGAAATAAATCCAAATGATAGATATGATAGAAAGATTTTGGTCTTGAGAATTGTCGCGGACATTTTTGTAAATGGATGCGGTGAAGCAGTTGCAAGGCATATATAAATATACTTGAATAGTCCTGCTTTTGGAACTGTTTTCGCCGCATTTTTGATATTTTTGATTGATAGCGACTAAGAGTGAAAAATTGTTTACGTTTATTTGTTGTTGGCCGTTGAAGATTTTTTAAAAGAAATTTATCAATTTTCAAAGAAGTTTGGTACCCTAGTTTAAAAATGACACAACTCTTGATTATTATTACTGTACTATAGTTTGTTAATTGTGACGTTTATCGAGTCCTATTTTCCCCCTGAAAGACATTCCATGAAAAGACAAAAATTACAAAAATTGTGTATTTTACGAAAATGAAAATAGATTTGACAATTTGTGAATGAAAGCTGCCTCAGATGCAGTCCCAGTGCATCTTTACGAAAGTAAAATTAACGTACTGCTTACATTCCCTCAGGTAACTCAGGTTGTACAGAAAACGTGATTGCGATTTAATATTAGATCTGCAAATTAATTCGGCCCCTTTACTTTCATTTCTTGTAAGCCTTGGTCAAACATGAATTTTTTTCCGTCCTATGGTGGTTTTAAAATTCAAAACATGATATAGTATATGGCGGTCCTGCGGACAATAGATGGCGGTCTTGCGGGCAATAGGTGGCGGTCCTGCGGACTTAATCTAAAAAATCGTTAGTGTATTCACTAGTAATTTTTGTAGGTGAAGTCCGCAGGACCGCCACCTATTATTTTGTGTTTGAAAGCTTGAGAGTTACAAGGCATCAAAGTAAAGCCATCGAATAAAATTGTAGACCTAATATTACATAAACCTATTCTCTTACTGGCTAAAGAAAAAGATAATCGCTCCGGGAAAAATATTTTTTCGCCGCAAAAACTGCTGACTGTGTGTTTTTATAACCATTTTTCAGACATCCACTTCAAATAGAAAAAGAAAAATAGAAAAGTGCGTTTTTACTTTTGTATGGCATTTATATAGAAGCAGGACGCTTGTAAATATTGTTGTATTATAAATATAGGTATGTACCATTATATGATAAGCGATCGCAGAAATGTAATTATATTCGCTGCCAATCGTTAATTATTTACAAATGTGATAAAATATTGCCTATTTCGTACGTGTTACATTTGGATTTTCCATTTCAGTTTGCATTGTCTTGACAATTTCTATATCTCGATGCAATAAAGTTGTTTTTTTTTTCTTTTTCTTTTTAATGAAAAGAGGAAGTTGACGTTCTCTTTGCAAATATGTAAATAATGTGCATTTAAATGAATGTGTAATTTATGAAACGTCCTAAGCATGCCTTTCATTTTGTATGTAAAGAAGCAACACAGTTGGATTCAATAAAGTTTGTACTACTCAGATAATTCCATGACTTCTGTTTTATTGACACCCCCCCTCATCACTCTCTCTTTTTTAATTATGATACAATATAATGCATTATGATACAGTATGATACATTTTCATATATCATCATACTATATTACTGTGAATCTTACAATATGATACAATATCATACGATATAATACACTATTATAAAATATAATACAATATGGTACAACATCATATAATTTGATACAATATCATATAATATGATGAAAAAAAGGTACAGTATCATACAATATGATATATTGCCACACTATATGATATAATATGATACAATATGATGTAATATCACACTATATGATACAATGTGATGCAGTATCATAAAGTATGATGCAATAGGATACAACTTGATACTTTATGATACAATATAATATCATTTAATTTAATAAAATATTATACAATATACAATATGGTATATTACCATAAAATGTGACACTATCATATAATATGATGGAATATGATACATTAATAATATGATACACTATCACACCACATGATACAATATGATACACTAGCACACTATATGATACAGTATCATACAATATGATGAAATATGATACAATCTTATGCAATACGATACATTGTGATACAATCTGATGCAACGCGATACATTGTGATACAGTATGATACAATATGATACATTATCGTAAATTATGATCAATATGATACAGCATAATGCAATAAGATACACTATCACACCATATGATACACTAGCACACTATATCATACAGTATCATACAATATGATGCAATACGATACAGTATGATACCATATGATACATTATCATAAATTATGATAAATATGGTACAATATGGTGCAATAAGATACACTATCACACCATATGATACAATATGATACACTAGCACAATATATGATACAATATCATACAATATGACGAAATATGATACAATCTGATGCAATACGATACATTATGATACAGTATCATAAATTATGATGCAATATGATACAGCATGATACTGTATGATACAATATAATCACACTATCAATCACACACTATCACAATATACAATACCATATAATGTAATTTAATACAATATTATACAATATACAATATGGTATATTACCATACAATGTGACACAATATCATATAATATGATACATTATTATCCAGTGTGATGTCATACCGTACAATACGGTTCAATATGATACAGTATGATGAAATATGATACAGCATGGTACAATATGATATTATATCACATAACATGGTACAATATGATACAGTATCATAAACATAATACAGTATGATACAATGTGACATAATCTGATGCAATACGATACAATATGATATAGTATTATACAACATGGTATACTAACACTATATGATACAATATGATGAAATATGATACAATCTGATGCAAGACGATACATTATGATACAATATGATACAGTATCATAAATTATGATGCAATATGATACAACATGATACAATATAATCACACACTATCACACTATGCAATACCATATAATGTAATTTAATACAATATACAATACAATTATACGAAATGGTACAGTACGATAAATATGATAAGCATGATACAATATGGTATACTAACACTATATGATACAATATGATGAAATATGATACAATCTGATGCAATACGATACATTATGATACAATATGATGAAGTATCATAAAATAAGATGCAATATGATACAGCATGATACAATATAATCACACTATCAATCACACACTATCACACTATGCAATACCATATAATGTAATTTAATACAATAGTATACAATATACAATATAGTATATTACCATACAATGTGACACAATATCATATAATATAATACATTATTATCCACTATGATGTGATACCATACAATACGGCACAATATGATACAGTATGATGCAATACGATACACTATCACACCATATGATACAATATTTTACGTTATCACACTATGTGATACAGTATCATACAATATGATGCAATATGATACAGCATGATACAATATGATATACTATCACATAACATGATGCAATATGATACAGTATCATAAACATGATACAGTATGATACAATGTGACACAATCTGATGCAATACGATACAATATGATATAGTATTATACAACATGATGCGATATGGTACAGTACGATATAAGCTGACACAGTATGATGCAATATATTACATCATGATACAATATAATGAATATCATAAAAAAAAAAATTGATTAGCATTTCGAACTCGAAAGTTCATTGCCTCACTACCCGATTCGGGTAGTGTTTCTAGGTGGATAAATACTACCAGTGTGGGTCCACCACACCCACGACGGGTCAACAACACGCAGTATTCCCCGAACGGTCACCCATCCAAGTACTAACCGCGCCCAACACTGCTTAACTTCAGTGATCTAACGGGAACTGGTGTTTTCAGCGTGGTATCGCCGTTGAATGAATATCATATGATGATAAAGTATTATACAATATATTACAGCATCATATATTATAATATAATGTAATAAATCTGATACAATACGATACAATATGGTTCATTATGATAAATATGATATTGCATGGTACAATATGATATACTATCACAATATATGATGCAATATTATACAGTATAATGCACTATGGTGCAATATGATGCAATATGGTATAGTACGATACAATATGATACAGTATGATACAATATATTACATCATGATACAATATAATGAATATCATATGATGATCAAGTATTATACAATATATTACAGCATCATACATTATAATATAATGTGACACAATCTGATACAATATGATACAATTTGGTGCCTTATGATACAGTATGATACACTATCACACTATAAGATAAAGTATCATAAAATATGATGCAATATGATACAATATGATATACTATCACACTATATGATGCAATATTATACAGTATCATGCAATATGATGCAATATGGTATAGTACGATCCAATATGATACAATAGGAAACAGCATGATGCAATATGATACACCATGATACAATATGATATACTATCACACTATGATACAGTTTATACAATATATTACAGCATCATAAAGTATAATGTGATACAGTCTGATACAATACGATACAATATGGCGCATTATGATACAGTATGATACACTATGACACTATATGATACAATATGTGTACATTATTATACAATATGATACAGTATCATGCAATAGGATTCAATGCGATACAGCACGATTCTGTATGATACAATATAATGCACGATTACAATATATGATACAATATAATATAATATGATACAATATAATTTGATATGATACAATATAATGTAATATGATACAATATGATACAGTGAGATAGAATATTATACAATATATCATACACTATGATACGATATACAGTATCTCTCTCTCTTTTTTTGGCAGTCTCTCACTATGCGATCTGAAAACTAGTCATTTGGTTTAAAATTAACTTTTTTGTTGAATATTCATATTTTCGGGTTAAAAATTCAACTTTTTTTTTAATTGGTCTTTTTTGATTGAAAAATCTTTCTTGATTGAAAATTCAATTCAAGCTTTATTATTTGATTAAAAATTTCAATATTTTGTTGAAAATTTAACAAATATATACAGTCATTATAAAGTCATCCTTTTTAGTTAAAATTCAACTGTCTTGTTAATAATTCTTTTTTTTTGCTTGAAAGTTCATTTTCAAGCTTTTAATTTCAGGGGTTCTGTAAACTATTTTTTTTTCATTGGTATAAGAAGAAAAAGGTTATAAAAAAGGTATAAGAAGAAAAAACGTCCAACCGAAGAGTAAGTATTTTGTTAGAAAATGATACCATTTAATTCAAAATTAAACTTTTTGTTCAATATTCATATTTTCGAGTAAAAAATTCAACTGTTTCGTAAAAAAATTGGTCTTACTGGTTTCAAATTGAATATTTAGGAGGAATTTTTTTTTCTTTATTGACTGAAAAATCTTTTTTGGTTGAAAATTTACTTCGCGTTTTAATATTCAGTTAAAAATGTAATTATTTTGTCGAAAATTCAACAATTTTATTTAAAAAAACACCCTGTTTTGTTAAAAATTCGTCTTTCTGGCTTGAAAATTCATTTAATTAAATTGAAATTTATTAAATTTTTTTTTGGCTAGAAGTCTTGTTTATTTAAAATTGTTTAAAATTGATATCATTTTGTCTTTTTCGATTGACATATCAACTATTACACTTTGCATTGAAAGTGGGAATTCTTTGTTGAAAATTCATATTTTTTGTTAAACATTTACTTTTTTGGTGGACAGTTTAACTACTTTGTTGAAAATTCATTTATTTTTTGGTTGAAATTCAATTTTTTCAAGTGCAAATTCAACTTTCCCATTTTTTTGTTGAAAAAAACTTTTTTGTTGAACATTTGCCTTTTTCGGTTCAATTTAACTCTTTTTGATTTA
This sequence comes from Andricus quercusramuli, assembly GCA_932178445.1. Lineage (NCBI taxonomy): Eukaryota > Metazoa > Arthropoda > Insecta > Hymenoptera > Cynipidae > Andricus > Andricus quercusramuli. The sequence continues at coordinate 17,466 of CAKNXH010070745.1, read as the reverse complement.
AAATCATGTTTTTGTTTAATAAAATTTTTTGGGTTTACAATTAAACTCTGTTTTGTAGAAAATAAGAATTTTTTGTTTATCAGTTTTTGTTGAAAATTCGCAAAAGTTTGTTTCATGAATATATTTTTTTAAATTAAATTGTTTGGTTGAAAATTTAAATATTATGTTGAAAAGTGGTTTTTTTATTCGAAAATTCAACTGCTTGAAAATTAATTTATTAAAATTAAGAATTCAACTATTTTGTTGGAAAAAATTATTTTTAATATAAAATTAAAATAGTTTTTGGTTGAAATATCATCCATTACATTTTTCGTTGAGAATTCATCCTTTCTGGTTAAAAATTCAACACTTTTAATTAAAATTCCTCTATTTTGTTTGAAAAATCATCTTTTGTGGTAGAAATTTCATTATTCTTGGCTAAAAATGAATCCGGTTGAAAATTAATTTCTTATGATTAAAGATTCACATATTATGTTCATTTTTTTTAAATTTAGAATTAAAATCTTTCTTTATTTTAATATCAACTATTACATTTTTCGTTGAGAATTCATCCTTTTTGGTTGAAAATTCATATTTTTCATTCAGAATATATTTTCTTTTTGGAAATACAAATATTTTGGTAGAAAATTGAAGTAGTTAGTTAAAAATGAACTTTCACTCAATAAATATTCATATTTTCGGAATAAATTTCAACTGTTGTGTAACAAATTGGTATTTCTGGCTTGGTTAAAAATAAAACTGATTGAAAATTAATTATTTATGGTTAAGGATTTAACTGTTTTGTTGAAAATTCGTTTTTTTTTTGTTGGAAATTTTTATTTTTTTACTGTGAATTCATTCTTTAAAAATTCATAAATTTGGTTGAAAATTCGACTTTTTCATAGCAAATTAATCCTGTTAGTTGAAAATCAATTTTTTTTGTTTTGAAAATTTGAATATTTTGTTGAAGATTTGTTTTTTTTTTCGAAAAATAAATGTTGTTGTTGAAAATTCATATTTGCAGGTTGAAAGTTCAACGTTTTTATAAACCATTCGTCTTTTTTGCTTGAAAATTCAACATTTTAAGTCATCTTATTTTTTAATGGATTGGAAAATCTTTCTCGTTAAAAAATTCGACTCTCATTGAAATATCGTCTCTTTGGTTGGAAAATTCACCTCTTCTGGTAGAAGTTTCATCTTTTTAGTTAAAAAATAAACAAGTTGATTGGAAGTAAAAATATTTTCTGGTTGAAATATCAACTATTAAATTTTTCGTTGAGGATTCATCTTTTTTGGTTAAAAGTTCACTTTTTTCTTGAAAATTTAACTATTTGTTTGAAGATGTGTTTTTACATAAAAAGTTAACTGTTTTGTTAAATATTCATATTTTCAAGTTAAAAATTCAACAGTTTTATAAAAAATGGTCTTAGTGGCTACAAAATTCATTTAATTCATACAAATTTTTTTTTTTCAGTTAGCAATCAAATTTTTCGATTGAAATATCAGCTATTACATTTTGCGTTGGGAGTGAAACTAATTTGTTAGAAATGAAGTTTTTGGTTGAAGATTCATCATTTTTGTTGAAAAGTAATTTCCTTGGTAGGAAATTATTCTATTTTGTTGACCATTCGTCCTTTGTGGTAAAAAAAAAACCATTTTGTTTTAAATTCGTCTTTTTTAGTAGGAAATTAATCTCCTTGATTGAAAATTCGACATTTTGGTTGAAAGTTAAAGTTAAAAATAACTTTTTGAAAGCAATTCTTCACTGATTTTTATGTTTGAAATTAATTGCGCGAAAGACAGTTTTTGTTTGTTTTTTTCTGTAAAATTCGGCTTTTGGCACTCACGCCTGTTTGCAGTATGGCCCTTCAATTTAACTATTTCATTATAGAAAATTCATCTTTTTGAGTTGAAAATACAACTTTGTGGGTGAAAAATCAACCGCGCACTTTTGATGAGGTAAAGTAAAAATTTTTTATACAGCTAATTCACTAACTTCAAGAAATTCATTCAATAGCAGTGGAATTTTTTCCTATCTACATTAGGGTGGTCTCCCACATAAGAAAATTATTTTAGGTAAATCATTATAAACCTACAACATTTTTCCTAAGACAATATTCACGTGAGGGAATTAAACGAAACTTTTTTTTATTTATTTCTGCAAAGGAATGTATGGCGCATAAACAAAAGATTACAGCCCTGATAGATAACAACATATGAAAAGAAAAACGAAATCGATTATCCAAAAAAATCCGCCGTTCATGGGTTAATGATGTCGACGATTCTGGCTTACAAACTCTATTTGAAAATTATAGCAGATCTTGCGTTTAGAGCCTACTGGACATTCCTGGATTTCATTTTCGGTCAATGGGGAAACCATGCCGCTTTCTATGTTTATTTTTGACCGAACTGTTTGGCGATTGTGAGAGTTGTATGCATATATTCCAGCAAAATAATCACTACTTTCCAGTATTGCAAAGACGTCACCATCAAATGTTGATAATACTATTTGTTCTTCGGTTGGCGCGGGCCCAAAGACATTCCTTTTTACGAATACTCTAATTCGTTTAGTTGCAGGAAAAGTGTATCTTCGAAGCTCGAACACCCGATTAGGATTCTGAGAGGGAATAAGCCGAAATAATTCAAGTTGGTCAAGACCATATTCAAGCCCGCCAGGAACAGCAATGAGCGTGATAGGTGGAGTTATATGCCTGGCAGGAGTAGAGCTAGTCGTGGCAGGAGGAGACCTGGACCTGAGAGGAGGAGACCAGGACCTGGGAGGAGGAGACCTGGACCTAGCACGAAGAAGAGGCTGGGCAGGAGGAATATTACTGGCTGGAAAATGTTGTATGTCAGAAGAAGAAGTTGAGCCGCTACTACGAACACCAGGAATTGGAACGCCATTCGGTAAACAGTCAAACTGTGAACTTAACTCTGCAAGAAGAAACAAAGTATTTTTATATTTTATTAAAACTATGTAAAGCAAATAGTATTCAATTATTAGTTTATGATGTTTCTATATATAATATTTATTTTTTAATTCATTATTTAATCGCCCCTCTCGCATGTCTGGCCTCAAATATTCCTGTAGGAAAAAGCCAACTACTAAGTTTTGGTGATGGCGTCAGTCTGTCGTCTTTCTGTAAGTATGATTTTCGATTCTACTTTAACTCAATGTACTTTCTGTTCTTAAATTTTGGATAAATTCCGAATCAATGTTTTTTAGATCCATGTTTCATATCGAATATATTCGGTAATTTCCCGGAAATAATTGCTGGCAAATTTTTTCAAAATTGTAGATGTAAAATATTATTATATTCACCAATAGAATTGAGGATGAACATCCAGGTAAAGACCATAGTATTAACGATCGTCATTTTTTGCAATTGCGGTGCAAACTGATTATGGCATTGATAAATCATTTGGTTATGAGTGTAACTGGTGCTCATTTGAGTGTCTAATTAGATTATGATTATTTATATTTCATAAATCAGTCCAAGGAAGGATTTTTCCCCCTAGAATGATAAGATTTGATTAAATGCCTAGAAGCTTATTTAATTAAGAAACAAAATTGCCACCACTTTGCCCGATCTAATTTTGAAGATATTTTTCAAATCCCTAAAGTCATCAACAAATAATTTTAAAAAGAAAAACATGATATTTGACTTGAATTTATTTATATATTACATATTCTTTGAAAATATTCGTTTCTAAAATAATTGTGCCTCAAGAATGGAAGCGAGCTATGGCAAGTTTCACGATCTTTCGGTTTTAAAGTAGTTTCCGTTATTAATGGAATTTGTGAAGAGAGAAAATATTATTTTTCATGAAAATAATTTGTAAAATATTATTTCTTGAAAAAATTATGTCTTTGTCAGAACCCCTGATTCTTAGCGCTTTTAATTTTTATTCTTATCGGTTTTATTTATTATTCTTATCGGTTTTATTTATTATTCTTATCGGTTTTATTTATTATTCTTATCGGTTTTATTTATTATTCTTATCGCGAACTGATAGGATTTTGATGAATGCCTCGAAACTTATTTTCTTGAGACAAAAATTTTGTAGCACTTTGCCCCATCTAATAAAACTTTTTTTTGCATGTTTCGAAGTTTTTTATGGAAAATAATCTTTTCTCTTTTTAAAAATACCTTCATGAATTAGCTAACGTTTTAAATTCGTATTTTTTAGTAGATAATTAGTCTCCTTCATTGAAAATTCTACTATTTGGTTGAAAGTTGAAGTTCAAAATAACTTTTTGAAAGTAATTGTTATATTCTCAACTGATTCTAGATTTTTGAAATTTATGATTGAATTGAGAATCGACATATTGTTAATGCAAATAGCTAACAAATGCTGATTCTTTCCTTTTTCTTCTATCTTTTGGTGGACAAGTTTCCGATCCGACTCTCAGTATCTCTTTGATAAAAGAAAATCTTCACGTGAGGAATTGAACGAAACTTTTTTTTATTTATTTTTGAAAAGGAATGTATGGTGCATTAATGAAAGATTAAAGCCCTGATAACTCTAATACACTGACTTTTTATTGATATTGCGTGATATTGCAAGTTATTTGTAACATTGTAACACGACTCCGGATCACAAGAAGTTATACATCTTTGTTGTACATCTTTTGTAATTGAATTAACCCATGAACGGCAAGCGGTGTCGTTTGGGACCAGCCAACCACAATGCTTTCAAAGCCGTTTAAAACTCGCGCCAATCCTTCGAGCGATCCGACCGCGAGTTCGTATTGTTGTCTGAGGTCCCCCCTCTATAGTAGACGTCAGTCGACCGGCATTTGGGCAGCCTAGTAGATAGATAGGAACATATGAAAAGGAAAACGAAATCGGGGATGCAGAAAAACCCGCCATCATGGGTTAATGATGTCGAGGATTCTGGCTTACACACTCTACTTGAAAATAATAGCAGATTCTGCGTTTAGAGCCTACTGGAGATTCCTGGATTTCATTTTCGGTCAATGGGGAAACCATGCCGCTTTCCATGTTTATTTTTGCCCGCATTGTTTGGCGATTGTGAGAGTTGTATGCATATATTCCAGCAAAATAATCACTACTTTCCAGTATTGCAAAGACGTCGCCATTAAATGATGATAATACAATTTGTTCTTGGGTTGGCACGGGCCCAAAGACATTCCTTTTTACGAATACTCTCATTCGTTTATTTGCTGGAAAAGTGTATCTTCGAAGGTCGAATACCCGGTTCGGATTATCACATAAAGTAAGTCGAATAAATTCAAGTCGGTCGAGACCATACTCAAGTCCGCCAGCAGAAGCAATGATTGTGGTAAGTGGAGCTATATGCCTGGTAGGAGTAGAGCTAGACGTGGCAGGAGGAGACCTGGACCTGGGAGGAGGAGACCTGGACCTGGCACGAAGAAGAGGCTCGGCAGGAGGAATATTACTGGATGAAGAATGTTCTCTATCAGAAGAAGAAGATGAGCCGCTAACACGAACACCAGGAATAGGGGCGCCATTCGGTAAACAGTCAAACTGTGAACTCCACTCTGCAAGAAGAAACAAAGTAATAATTATTTTTCAAGTATCTTGGTATATTATGAACTCTTAGTGGTTTAAAATTTTAGACAAAAATCTGTTTCCGGTAAATTTGTCTGAATTACACAATCAATTTCTCGAATATGTGCACGAAAAATCAAGATGATTCGATAAGATCCGTGATTTTGGCAGTTTGACAAAGATGGAATACGAATCTGTTTCAGTCGAGTTTTTGGGGTCGCTGAATCTGAATCTGGGCGTGGAATATTCCTATCACGTCACAGATTCTCATGAATCAAGATGCTACTTCAAAATTTATGAATATTTACACTATCCTATCTTTAGCTTCACCAAGGAACAACAGCGTGGACGTAATAGGACTATGTTCCCTTTGGGGTACCTGATTTGGGTGAGTCACTTTTCCTCTCACTGTTTGGGGTGCTTGATTTGAGTGAGTTCCCTAGCCTCTCACTGTTTTGGGGTGCTTGATTTAAGTGACTTTCCTTTCTTTTCACTGCTTAGGGTGCTTGATTTGAGTGAGTCCCCTTGCCTCTCACTGTTTAAGGTGCTTAATGTGAGTGAGTCCCCTTGCCTCTCACTGTTTGGGGTTCAGTTTAATGACTCACTCAAATCAAGCACCCCAAACAGTGAGAGGCAAGGGGACTCTCTCAAAACAAGCAACCTAAACATCGAGAGGCAAGGGCACTCACTCAAATCAAGCACCCTAAACATCGAGAGGCAAGGGAACTCACTCAAATCAAGCCTCCCAAACAGTGAGAGGCAAGGGGACTCACTCAAATGAAGCACCCCAAACAGTGAAAAGCAAGGGAAATCACTCAAATCAAGCACCCCAAAACAGTGAGAGGCAAGGGAACTTACTCAAATCAAGTACCCCATACAGTGAGGCAAGGTGACTCACTCAAATCAAGCAGCCCAAGCAGTGAGAAGCAAGGGAACTCACTCAAAGCAAGCACCCAAATGGAACATAGTCCTATTACGTCCACGTCGTTGTTCCTGGGTGAAGCTGAAGATAGGATAGTGTAAATAGTGGTCCAGTGTACTGAATGCAATGAAAAATTGTTAATGATGTGGAAGTATGCAGTTTGGTACACCGAAACGGAATTATTCCTGATCAGCAAAAACTTCTATATTTGAAGGGTAGCGTGTCTATCTTCGTACATTCTCATCAATTATGATTCAGAAATCATCGATCAATCAATTAGCAAGATAATTCATTGAATGGAAAAAGGGACGGCGAATATGCGAGAATCAGGGGATGAACAGCAGAACGTCATTCGAATCAGCAATGATGGACTTGGCGAAGTACAGGCTGCTTTACAAACACTTAGTGAGGAGCGTGAGGCATAAAAGAGTTTGCTAGACCGCCTCACTGATCTACTGTCGGTCTGTCTGCGACCGAAGAACCACCATGCTAGTAAGTCCATCGGAATGTCAAAAAACAAGAGATCGATATCAAGCCCGGCAGAAAACCAGGCTGTAACGTCGATCGAGAAAAGAAAAAAGACAACACGATACCTGCCAAATAGACATTAGTTGCAAGAAAAAAGAGCAAATAAAGGAAGCCTCTAGTGAAGACCTAAAGACGAAATTAGGGGATATGGATACCATGAGGAATCTTTTATCCAGAGTCACCCTCGAATTCATGGTTTTAGACTGTGTTACCACAATGTATGACCTAGAAGATGCATTGAGACGGGATCTCGATGAAAAAGTGGGTGAGGCGAAGGTTTCAATAACCAAACCCAACAGGAGAGAATAGTAGGATCAGGTTCAGAAAACCTATTGGTCGATGTTTGTAGTGCGTGGGCTATTAACACAAATCCAGGAACTGCAAAGCGCCGCGCTTGCCGATCATAAGTAAGCAATATCAGGCAAGACATGGTTTGAAGATACCCATGGCACGGCAGCCATTGGGATACCAGATCCAAGGAAAGTTCCTGTCGATACACATGAATCCGGAAACGGACTCATGCCAGCTGCTAACTCACCCCCAACCAGAGTGTCCTCGACTTCCAAGAAAAGCTGGATCTTCTCGAGGACACCATCCGTGCCCAGCTGAAAATTCCTGTACAGGAACTTCGAAGGATCCTGTACATGTTCCTGTACAGGAACTTGCACACGAACCTGCACAGGTAATCTTGACGGTTCCTGTGCAGGAATGCGGCGAAGGAAACTGTACATGATCCTGCAAAGGAACCTGCACCGACAAAGGAACCTTTGGATGATCCCCTACAGGTACCTGTACAGGAACGTGTATAGGATCCTTTATGGAAAGCCGTCAAAGGAACCTTTGGAAGGATCCTGTATAGTAACACGTATAGGGTCCTTTACAGAAAACAATTGCGAAAACTGATGTCGCTTACAGCTATAAACTTGCCTTCCTTTTATTCCCTTGAAGAACCAAGTCAATATAGAGAGAGCAAAGCCACCAGCGAACCCTCGCGGATTAGTACCTATGCAGGTTCATGTATAGGATCCTGAACATGTGTACAGGAACATGTGCAAGATCCTCCGAGGTTCCTGTACAGGAATTTTCAGCTGGGTGAAGAAGAATAAGGATCGGAACTTTTGGTAGATGACTTTAACGCAAGAGCGGTTGATTGGGGGATGCCAAAACCTGACTTAAAAGGGAAGCGTATTATGGGAATGTCTGACAGAACAGGACTGCTAATAATGAACAAAGGACGAACGCGAACCTTTAGGTGAGCAGGAAAAAAGGTTCGATACCGGGCATCACTGTGGCGTCAAAAAGTATGATTCCACTGATGCAAATCTAAGATTTGATAGAACGTTACACCGGGAGCGATCACCAGTACATTATCCTCAGATTAAGAAGGACTAAACAGATCAGGACATACCGCCGAAAACAGTTGGGACGGAATACTAAGAAGATGGACAAGAAATGGATGGACAGTGTCATAGTAGAATGGAAAGAAGCCCTATTCGCCTTGCATAACACAGTGTAGCAAGCGAATGGAGTGGAACCCATGGCGAATGCTGCGATGCAACTAATTCAACGGGCCTGCAATAAGTCAATGACCCGGAAGAAGATGCATAATAGCAGACGCATCAACTATTAGTGGAACGAAGAAATAGCGGAATTCGAAGGAAGATGTCTGCAGAGTAGACGGAAAACAACTCGGGCATGGAAGAAGAGAGGGAATCGACAAAAAAACCCTATAAAGATGCTTAACACTTACGAAACAAAAAAGAGTTGCGTAAGTCAATGAAAAGAGCAAAAAGTTGCCCGCAAGTGCTGTTAAACACTCATAACCCTGCCTGAAAAAGGAATCTTCACGCTGCAGTGAAAGACACAAAGGCTGGTCCTTATCAGCAAGGGCAAGGGTGAATCAACATCCCCGGTAGCATGTCGCCCTATGTGCATGCTGAACACTGCGGTAAAACTTCTGGATAAGCTGCTAAGAACCGCTTGGAGGCGGCTATCGAGGAAGGCTTTCACCTTTCAGCTAGGCAGTACGGATTCAAATATCAGACTATTAACTCAGCACCAAGTGGGAACCACTACTCTAGGAAGATCGTTCTCCTCACAACATTGGACGTGAAAAATGCCTTTACCTCTGTCAGATGTACTAACATGATCCAGGATCTTGAAAGCTCCAAGTTACCAGAGTATGTCTTATGGATAATCCAAAGTTATCTCAAGGATATAGGTTCTTGTGTACAAAAGAACGAACGGAACTAGAAGGAAGAGCATAACGGCCGGTTCCATCCAGGAATCTGTCCTGGGGACCAGACCTCTGGAACGCTTCTTACGACGATATCCTACGCCTGCAGATGCCAGAAGGCACACATACACACACACTGGAGAAGACTGAGCTGGTTTTAGTCCCTAGAAAGTGGATTCCCACGATGCAGGGTGCTTCACACCGGAGAGTGTGATAGCAGAGATGCTGCGAAGCGAGGAGACCTGGGATGCAATAGCCACCTACGTCGAAACAATTCTGCGGTAGGAGAAGGCCGAAATGAACGCGGCAGTACAAAAGTTCTGAAAGAGAGACCTGATCATGGCCAACAATGATGTGGGAGGCCGACAAGCATATTTGCGCGACGCTCCTGTTAGGCTGATGAGGACGATGAGTACATCTTAGTTGAGCCATAAATTTGACTAAATCCAGAAGAAGGGAACCAGCAGGAGCACCAGCAGGAAAAGTAATTCCTTTGAAGAGGCAGCCCAACCAACCACACTCAGCCAAAATGTTCGAAGGCCGACGAGCCCGTTGTACGACATTGTCGTGCTGCTGTGGACCATGCGTAACATCTCGGTTGGGACATGAAGATGACTCAATATAGAAGATGGAAACCGGCAGGAGCCCCTGAAGCAAGAAAATTGTACCCCCTGAACTCATGCGAAAGCGGTTCCGGGGGAATTCTGCTAAGAAGAAGGTGTGGTATTTTCTTAGTGGGTAAAAGATGGACGAACAACATCTTCATGATCATAAACTAAATTGTTTTACTATTCTCGTCAAAAAAAGCCAAATACCAAGTTTTAGTGATGACGTCTGTCTGTCACCGGTCTATAAGTATGATTTGAACTTGGACAGACGAATTTCAAATCAATGTTTTTTTTTAATTCCAGTTTTTATATCGCATATATTCGGTAATTCCCCGGAACTAATTGCTGAGAAATATCATCAAAAGTGTAGATAAAATATATTATTATATTCACCGATAGAATTGTGGATGAAGATCCAGGTGAAGACTATATTATAAACGATCGCCATTTTTTTCAATCACGGTACAAACTGATTATGGCGTTAATAAAAAATTTGGTTAAGAGAGTAACCGGTTCTCATTTGAGTACTTAATTAGATTATGATATAATTAATCATAATTTGTGAACAGAGAAAAGATTACTTTTCATGAGAAAAATTTGAAAAATATTATTTATTGAGAAAGTTATGTCTTTGATCGAACCACTGATTCTTAGCGCTTTTAATTTCTATTCTTATCGGATTTATTTGTTATTCTTATCGCTAACTGATAGGATTTTAATGAATGCCTTGAAACTTATTTGCTTGAGACAAACATTTTGTAGCACATCCTATCAAATTTTTGTTATTAGACGGCTTAAATCATCAACGAACAAATTGAGCTGGAGTCACTAAACATCGAAGACTTAAAACTAAAATTTTATATAGCTATCCGGCTTCCATGATTAGCTGGCGCGAGCAGGATAGTGGAAAGGCTTTTCGTCTTCCTAAAAATTGCGGAAGCCACTATTACTCTCATCCTACTTGTCTGGAAGTCGACGGTAAATAATTTAGCTCTCCGAAAAGAATTTCCAAGATCCCGGAAAGCAACGCTAACAATGGCTGAGATACGATTTTAATTCTCTTGGCAAGCTAAGTTAGGGTAGGCTAGGTTTGAAGTTAATGAATTTTAAGAAAAGAGAAGGAGGAGTGGTAGAGAGCACTCGGTGAACACTTTTCATAATTACTATTACAAGTTAAGTTGGTGAAGCTAGGTTAGAGCTTCGCAAATTAACTTGTAATAGTGGCTATGAATAGTGTTATCCAATTGTTCACTTCCTTGAGCCACATTTTGATAAACAATCTCGGGATGATCTCACGAGATCGAGTTGTCGTGCTGAAGATGTTTGGTATTTACGGGCTCGGCAGAAAATTGTGAATTTCATAAGGAAATCCACGCCACGTGTTAAATAAATGCCAATAATAGCTTATTACGAAATTTTGGTCTTAGAACATTATTTGTTGCCTAATTCCCATTTCCCTCACAGAAGAAGTCCCAGAGCCGGTAAGAGCACCGTCTCGGTTCTACTATACTCGTTTGGGGTGGTTTCATCTCATATCGTTGTAAATACAAGAGATCCTCTCCTAAAAATGATCAGGAAACACGAGATGATTGGCAAAGGAGTGTTCTTTTACGAATCCGCGGAGCAGGCGGCCCAGACCGTCAGCCTGAATTTCAACATCAGAAGTGACGAAGCTAGCTAACTCACTCCTTAAAGCTTGAGTAAATGAAGCAGAGGTTAAAAAATTCCACCATGAGCTACTCGACAAGAACATGCATGGAAACTTTCACAAAAATTTAGAAGATCCGTTCCTGTCGGAAGAGCAAACTTTTGCTTTCTTCAGATCACCAGGTACAGAGTTTCAATTTTTCCTCCAAGGACGGAGTATTTTTCACAATAATATAACGTGACCGTATTATACGTCAGAAAGATCCCAGCAATATGTGCAGAGCACGTCGTGCACACACTGAGTAACTGGAACACATTCAAGTCAGGTGTCCTTATCATGTGGGAATTTATTTGTTATTAGATGCAATGTCAGATCCAAAAGCCAGTGTGTTACATTTTATATTTAAAAAATCTAATGATAAATTTTGAATTAATTGTTTTCTATAATAAAATTACATAATTCAGACAATTTTTTTACTAGTTAATAGTAGAGAGCGAATAATTCCTAATAATATTATCGTAAATTAAAGATTACAGTTAGATATACAGTCCTATCGGAGGTCAGCTATTAAGACAAGTATTAGCCGACGAATTGTATTCTACAGGTCGAAATTGGAGGGAAAAAAATTATTTTCAAGCTTTAATTATGATAATCTAAGATTTATTATTTCGAAGAATGATTGTGATTACAAAATTAACGCACGTGACGAATCTTTTATTTTAAGCTTCGTGGAAATTTCCATTCCACTTGTAAACATAATTTATTATTACTCAGCAATCACGTAATATTAATTCGTGTCTTTGATGTAGATTTGAAGAATACGACTTGCTCTTTGATTTTATTAATCAACACAAAATTTTAGGAACCTTTTACTAGATTTGGCGATACGCTGAACGTCAAATTGTGAAACGATGATTTAGCTCGAAAAACCTTCACTTTGAAGCTACATACTTTTTTAAACGACCAATAAAATAAGTTCAATGCATAGGCGGATTCAACGCCAGCATTTTTGAACTTTTGAACGGAAATTACTTAAATGTCGTTCAATCATTTCCTGCACAGATATTTAAAAAAATGTCTCCATTGCAGGATCTTCATCCAAAAATATTATATCACTATAAAAACCAGTATTATACCACTATAAGCACTATTTTCTCCTGGCACAAGAAACCTGAATTGAAAACTTTCATACAAAATGTCATCAAATGAAAACAAAATATTAAAACAGCACTTTTATAAATTAAGTTTAGAATTTAAAGAATGAAATCTTTTATAAATTTAAAATACTTCCATAAAATGCAAAATTATAAATGTAATAGGTAATATGATTAATGTTTGCTATTGTTTTGTTGAATATTATTTGTTTATTTTATTATCTATAATAATTTATTTAATGTTAACAATATTCAATATGCGGTATCAAGAAAGAATCGAACGATTTCATAGTTAATTTAACTTGTGGCAATCTGATTTGAAAATCCATAAAATTTTATGATGGAGCAGCATGCAAGTTCACAAGTCTTTTTTACGACAATCGTTAAGTCTTATTCCTTTTGCAACAATATTTTCATTTTCACTATTGAAATTGTGGCGGCTGTTTTTGGAAAGTTTTTTTAGTACGATAGGAATCATATTGAATTAAATGTGGAGAAACATGCCAAGGTTGAAAATCCAACTATTTTATTGTCTGGTTAAAATTTTTATTATTTAGTTTAGAACTGCAATAGCTTTTTAAAAAGTCAACAATTTCGTTAGAAAAACATTCTATTTGGCTGCAAATTCAAGTCTTCAGATGAAAATTTGTTTTTTAATTGAATCCAACTGTATATGATTTGAAATTTAAATCTTTCTTAGTTACAATATCAACTATTACATTTTTATTGAGAACTCCTCTTTTTGGTGGAAAGATGAACTGCACAGAAACTTGGATTCAAGATGCCTGGATCAAAAAAGTTCCGAGAAATAATGTCCCCGGCACTTTAGTGAGGAGGAAATCCGCCGCACCGAAAGAGAGGCGGTGCTCAGTCATGCGTGATAGACAATGTGAGGGCAGTACTCTTATAGCGTGAGTTGCGTTAAATTTGGATTGTCTGGATTCACGTGCAGGGCCATTGCAAGCCTAGCACGATATCGGTCTCAAATTTGAATTCCAGTGTATTTTGTTAGAAATTCATTTTTCGTTATTGAATTTTCATTATTTTTGTTGAAGATTCATCTCTTCCGTTGCATATATTTTTTTGTTAATTATTAATTTTTGTTGTTGACAATTAATCATTTCAACAGTCAATCAACAACTAATAATCTGCATTGGTTGCGGATTTAACAAGGACGGTGTATTTTTCTCAATAATATAACGTGACCGTATTTTACGTCAGAAAGATCCTTGCGATATGTGCAGAGCACGTCGTGCACACACTGAGTAACTGGAACACTTTCAAGTCAGCTTTTGAATAGCTTCTTTTTATTTGTTGCTCAATAATAATAGGTTCATTCACTATGTACTCAATGAACTGATTCTAATTAAAAGCATACTTATAGAAGAATTTTTACGGCTGCATGTATAATGCCAGAAATGTTATATTGATCGTATTTTGGACGGCGAATGGTCAAAATGTTTAATAAAATTGTTTAACTCACTTTAATGAAATTATTTCCATGGCAGTAGAATTTTTTTGATCTACATTAAAGTCCTCTCCCCCACAGGAAAATTATTTTCGGTGAGGGAATGAAATTCAACATTTCTTTATTTTATTCCAAAAAGGAATCATTGGGACATTGCCAAAAGAATAAGGCCTTGGAAAACATAATAAGTTTAATTTTCATTATTATTTTGTAATATTGCAGGTTACTTGTAACATTTTAGGATGACTTCGGATCACAAAAAATTATATACTTTCGTTTTACATGTTTTTGTAATTGTATTAATGATGTCCAGGATTTTGGCTTATACAGTTTACTGTAAAATAATGGCAGATTCTGCGCCTAGAGCCTACTGGACATTCCTGGATTTCATTTTCGGTCAGTGGGGAAACCATGCCGCTTTCTGTATTTATTTTTGACCGTACTGTTTGGCGATTGTGGCAACTGTGTGCATATATTCCAGCAAAATAATTACTACTTTCCAGTATTGCAAAGACGTCACCGTTAAATGATGATAATACAATTTGTTCTTCGGTTGGCACGGGCCCATAGATACTCCTTGTTGCGAATACTTTAATTCGTTTATCTGTAGGAAAAGTGTATTTTCGAAGCTCGAATACCCGATTCGGATTTTCACGGGGAGAAAGCCGAAGAAATTCAAGTTGATCGAAACCATATCCATGTCCATCAAAAGAAGCAATGAGCATGTTAGGTGGATCTATATGCCTGGCAGGAGGCGATTTGGACCTTGGAGGAGGAGACCTGGACCTGGCACGAAGAAGAGGCTCGGCAGGAGGAATATTACTGGCTGGAGAATGTTGTTTGTCAGAAGAAGATGATGAGCCACCACGAGGGACACCAGGAATAGGGGCGCCATTAGGTAAACATTCGAACTGTGTACTTATCTCTGCAAGAAGAAACAAAGTATTATTTTTTTTCAATAAGATGGTATATCATGGACACCTAACGACAGAATTGGACAAGTCTTATTTTGTATGGTTTTCACAAGATTGAATACGCTTTTATGCATCGAGACTTTTGTCGTGCCGCCATTTCAAGGCGTCCAAAAAAATCAGGTGATGGGGGAAAATGTGCGCTGGAGCTTACCCTTTCAAACTCGATACGCAATCAAATTTTCTGTTGAACTAGGTAAGACTTTTACTGCTTTTACTGTATTTTTTTACTCAGGTTCTTCGTAAGCAAGCTTATGTAGATGAATTTTTGTCCAGAGCACAAATTCACTTTTGGCACAAGGCGCCAAAGGCACAAGGCACCCGAAGAAGGCACAAGGCGCCCGAAGAAGGCACGCATGTCGAAATAAAAAGTAAAAACAATGCTGATTGTATTTTTTGACTGTCGAGGCATTGAGCACAAAGAATTTTTACCACCTGGGACGACTGTGAACTCGGCTTTTTACAAAGAAGTGCTGGTTCGGTTCCGCAATCGCGTCTCTCGGTGTGGGCCGTAGCTTGTTGGCGAGTGGGCGCTTCACCATGACGACGCACCTGCGCACACAGCGTTCATCTGTACCTCTCACCTGGCCCAAAATGGCATCGCAGTGCTCCCCCACCCCCCTACAGCCCAGACGTTTCTCCCACGGACTTCTTTTTGTTTCCGCTCATCAAAAAAAAGCTAAAGGGAAGGCGATTCCAGTCGATTGAGGACATTCAAAAAAGTGCAACTGACGAAATGAACATACCGGAAGACGCGTTTAATAAGTGATATGAGCAGTGGAAGGACCGCTATCGCCGGTGCATCGAAGCCCAAGGAACCTACTTCAAAGAATATGAAGTGTATTTGCAAGAAGATTCAATGAAATTGTTGTTACAACAAAAGTCTTGATACTTTTCAATCGCACCCTGTATGATTGAAAACATGTAAGCATAATAAGGATTACGATTAAGATCATCCGCTTTGAATACTGGACAGAATTTGGTTTCCGGAAAATTCAACTAGAATTGAGAAAAAATAGCGATTGAAATGAAGTGCGGATTACGCCAGACAAATTATTATTAGCACATGAAAAAAAATAGATATTAGAGCAGACTGTCTACATATAACTAGTCAATATATTATCGATTTGAATATGGGACAGAAATCTAGATATTGAAGTAGAGCATCCATAGATATAAAAAACAAGATTTTAACATACAATATCCAAGATATTAAAAGGCAGAATCTAAGATTTTCAACAAATATTTTTTCAATTGTGCAAAAATTACCTTTCTTGATAATTATTCAATCACAAAATACTTTATCCATTCTCCACTAGAATTTTTAACGCAATATATATCCGAAAAACCAGAACACTGTTTTCAGAAAAAGGAGGAGATGGTGCGCCACGAGAAACACTAGAAACAGGAGCGCCATGAGGCAACCACTTGAACTGTAAACCTAACTGTATGTTTTTGTACAGAATGTAATGCGCATTTGTGCACACATGCACTGGAATTCTGGCAGGACTGAAAAAACTTTGTGCAGCCATATTTCGCTGCCATAATATAGAAAACATGTGCGCACCATAAGAATAAAATTTATTATCACTCACTTTCAGTTTGGACAAAATGCGGTTTCCGGAAAATTTGTTTTTAAAAATAGAGGTCTAATATAGTATTATATTTACTAATAGAATCAAGGATGACCATCCAGGTGAAGACCAGAGTATAAACGATCACCATTTTTTTCATTTGTGGAAAAATTATTATTGCCTTAATGAAGAATTTGGTTGAGAGTATAACTAGTGCTCATTCGTATGCTGCATTAGATTATATAATCCATCGTCTGTTCGTTATCTTATTAATTGTCGTGAAGCCTTTCTGCTATATTAATATTTCATAAATCAGTCCAAGGTAATAAATTTCGTTACATAAAATATGATTTATTGAAAAACTTGTTTCTGTAATGGAACCATTGCTTCTTAGCGTTTTTATTTTTTATTCTTTCGTGGCGTTCAAAAAATACGTAACTTCTTAAGGGGGGGGGGGGGGGGGGCCTCCATCTCTTTTCTCCTATTAAGGTTCACGCCCCCCCCACTACAAAAACCGCTCCCCCGGGATGGGGGGGGGGGGGGGGGCGGTTCGAAAAAGCGTTACGTAATTTTTGAAGGGCCCCTTTTCTGTTTTATGTTTTTCTACTTATCGTTTTAATGTCAAGATTTCAATAAATTCCTAGAACCTTACTTTCTTAAGGAGAAAATTCTTTAATTACTTTACCCCATCCAATTTTTTAATCCCTTTTTAATGCCTGAAATCATAAATTAATCATTTTGACGAGAAAAGCATAATGATATTTGACATTAAATCAATTATTTTTTAAAATTGAATATACATGTTTTTATAGAGATTTTTGCATGCCCAATCTGAATCTGA
>CAKNXH010070744.1:0-36210 GCA_932178445.1 Andricus quercusramuli | reverse complement strand
TTTTAACTCATTCTAGATTTTTTTTAAAAATCTTTTTAAAAGGTTGTGGTTTGGCATTTTAATATTCAAAAATATTCCCCTCAGAGCAAACAAATGTGGCGAATTTTTCCTAAGTGATGTTTTCTGTGGTAAACAAATGAAAAATTAAGAAGAGAATTAATTCAAAATTCAAAATTTGAAGTTTTTTAATTAAATAATTTTAATCAGAAGGATTTTAAATTTATATTTAGTGAAGTAAAAATATAATCTTTCTGAAAAAACTGTATATAAATTTAGACGTTGTTAATTGAAGAGTTAAACATTACGAGTTTTAAAAACTAATTATAATTATAAACATTCAAAATTGAATAATTAAAAGTAGGAAGTTTTGAAAATTCCAAACTTCATTAAAGATTAAACAGTTTTTAAGGATTGTGAAATTAAATCTTTTAAAATTAATAATTCTAAAAATCTTGAAATAAAAATTGTTAAATTATGAAGAATTTTTATTAAAAAATTAATAAATTAAAATTAGAAATTGTTGAGCATGAAAGACGTCCAAATGTGAATATTTTTATTTTAGTTGCAATCTTCTCATTTATAAAGCCTCAATCTAAAATTATTTTATTTTGAATGTTGCTAATTGTTTGAATATGAAGGATTTTGTGAAAAAAACTTGAAATTTAAAACAATTGGAAGATATAATTTTGAGTTGATATAATTTAGAAATTAATTAATTAGCGAAGATTTTATTAATTTTAACTTCGTCGATTTCGAACTGTTTCTGTTCAAAATTATTCAATTTTAACAACTTTTAAAAATTGTACTTAAAAATTGAATTTTTTAATTTGAAAATAAAAAAAAAGAGGAGATCCAAAATTAAAAGTTTGCAAACTAAAGTCTTCAATTTTGGAAAAGAATTTTAGTTCTGATTTAGAAGAAGGAAATATAAAAAAAAATATCGAAAAGAATTATAATTTTGACTTTGTGTTCCAAATCAGAATTGAAATCTTCAAAAACCGTTCTGAATCAAATGGCCGGGAATTAAAAATAATCCATCGGGTAGACACCCCGGTATCTTTTTTAAAATCTTTACTATGTTTGGGAGACTGATCAGTTCCGAACCTTATTTTCAGATCTTTTCGAAAGCAGAATTTTCTTAAGTCTTTTTCTGCGATTCGGACATTTTAATTATAAGAGTATACCTAATTTGATTACCTTCAAACTTCTAAATTAATGATGTTAAAAAGGAGTTTAGTATAATTTTAAGGAACAGAGATAGAGAGAAGGTAATTCATGAGTTTTGAGGTTAGAAAGATAATCGACACACTACTGAATCTCTATCAATAAAAAAAGAGCCAATAACTTTATGCTTACGCAAGGTAATTACGTTTTAGTAAAAAAAATATTTTCGACGGAATTCTCGTATATTATAGGTACATTTACTTCAATTTTTTAGGGTTTCGTAGCCCCGAGCAGAAACACTTATAGTTTCGATTGGGTGATGGGATGGGTAGTAGAGGGAGTCAGAAGTGGGGAAGTAGTGGAAGTGAGAGGAAGTGAAGGGAGAGGAAAAAGAGGCAGTCAGGAGAAGCAAGGAGAGTAGGGTGAATGTGGAAAGGGAATTATGGGAGTGTATGGAAGGGAAGGTTTGACAAGTAAGGGGAGTGGAATTAGAAGGAGTAGAGAAAGTGAAGAGAAATGGGGTGAATAAAAATTGGGACTAGAGACGGTGAGGGTTGGGGAAATAGGAGAAGTGATGGAGGGAAGTAGGGGATTAAGAAATGAGGAATTAGGGGAAGTGAAGGGAGGAAAATGGGGCAGTGAGGAGAAGAAGGGAGAGTAGGGTGAATGTGGAAAGGGAATTATGGGAGTGTGTGGAAGGGAAAGTGTGAGAAGTAAGGGGAGTGGAAGTAGAGGGAGTAGAGAAAGTGAAGAGAAATGGAAAGTAGGGAATGTGAGGGGTGCGGAAATGGGAGAAGTGATGGGAGGGAGTAGAGAGATTAAGAGTTGAGAAATTAGGAGAAGTGAGGGGAGGAGAAGAAAAGGCAGCGAGGGGAAGCATCAGAGTAGGATAAATAGAGGAGGGGAATTATAAAAGTATGGAGGAGTAAGGTGTGAAGAAGTAGGGCAAGTGACGGAAGTGAAAGTGGAGGGAGTGAAGAAAGTAAAGGAAACCGGTGAGAGAGAAAGTACGTGTGGTAGGGGGAGTGAGGGAAGTGTAGGAAGTGAGAGAAATGAAGAGGTTTAGAAATACGGGAAGTGAAGAAAGGGCTAAAATGGGAAGTGACGAGAGGGGAAGAGGAGGCAGTGAAGGAAAGAAGGGATAGTTGGGTATATAGGGGGTATGGGAGTGTGGACGTGTGGGGAAGTAACGTAGTAAGGAGACCAAGGGAAGGGAAAAAGAGGAAGGGAGAGTAAGTTGAATGTGGAAAGGGAAATATGCGAGTGTGTGGAAGGGAAGGTGTGACAAGTAAGGGGAGTAGAAGTAGAGGGAGTAGAGAAAGTGAAGAGAAATGGGGAGTAGAGACGGCAAGGGTTGGGGAAATAGGAGAAGTGATGGAGGGAATTAGGGGATTAAGAAATGAGGAATTAGGGGAAGTGAGGGGAGGAAAATGGGGCAGTGACGGGAAGAAGGGAGAGTAGGGTGAATGTGGAAAGGGAATATGAGAGTGAGTGGAAGGGAAAGTGTGAGAAGGAAGGGGAGTGGAAGTAGAGGGAGTAGAGAAAGTGAAGAGAAATGAAAATTATGGAAAGTAAGGGGTGCGGAAATAGGAGAAGTGACGGGGGGGGGGGGGGGGGGGGGGGTTTAAGGGGGGGGAAAAGGGGAAAAGAGGGGGGGGGAGAAGAAAATGAAGCGAGGGGAAGTATGAGAGTATGATAGATAGAGGAGCGGAATTATAAGAGTGTGGGGGAGTAAGGTGTCAAGAAGTAAGGCAAGTGATGGAAGTGAAAGTAGAGGGAGTAAATGAAATAAAGGAAACTGGTGAGAGAGAAAGTATGTGAGGTAGGGGGAGTAAGGGAAGCGTGGGAAGTGAGAGAAATGAAAAGTTTTAGAAAAAAGGTTTAGAAATACGGGTAGTGCAGAAAGGGCTAGTATGGGAAGTGAGGAGAGGGGGAGAAGAGGCAGTAAAGGCAAGAAGGGAGAGTAGGGTATATAGGTGGTATGGGAGTGTGGACGTATGAACGTGTGAGGAAGTAAGGTAGTAAGGAGAGGAAGGGAAGGGAAAAAGAGGCAGTGTGGAGAAGCAAGGGGGGTATTAAGGAAATTAAGAATTAGGGGTAGTGAGGGGAGGAGAAGAAAAGGCAGGGAGACAAAGCATGAGAGTAGGATAAATAGGGGAGGGGAATTATCAAAGTGTAGTTGAAAGAAAGTGTGGGAACGTAAGTTGTGAAGAAGTAGGGGAAGTGAGGGAACTGAAAGTAGAGGGAGTACAGGAAGTAAGGGAAACCTGTGAGAGATGCAGTATGGAGAGAGAGAGGAGATGAGAGAAAGGAAGGGGCTTATAAATACGGGAAGTGAAGAAAGGGTAGTATGGAAAGTCAGGAGATGGGAAGAAGAGGCAGTAAAGGGAAGCAGGGATTGTAGGGTAAATGGGGGAGTGGTATGGGAGTGTGGGCGTGTGGGGAAGTAAGATCTGAAGAATTAGGAGAAGTGAAGGGAGTGAAAGTAGTGGGAGCAGTGGAAGTGATGGGAACTGGAGTTTGAGAAATTAAGGGGTGGGGAATTATCATATTATGAAGAAGAGCAAGTGCGGTGAAGTAAGGTGTGAAGAAGTAGGGAAAGTGAGGAAAGTGGCAGTAGAGGGAGTTAAGGAAGTAAAGGAAACTGGTGAGAGAGGAAGTATGGAAGGGAAGGGGTGTAAGGGATGTGAGGGATGAGAGAGAAAGGAAGAGGTTTAGAAATACGGGAAGTGAAGAAAGGGGTAGTATGTGAAGTGAGGAGAGTGGAAGAAAGGCAGCGAAGGGAAGTAGGGAGGGTAGGGCAAATAGGGAGGAGGAATAATAGATTAGGGGCTTGTGGGGAGGTAAGGTGTGAAGAAATATTGAAAGTCAGGGGAGTGGAAGTAGTGAGAGCAGTGGATGTGAAGGAAATTGGGTAGAAGGAAAGTAGTGGTGGTAGGAGGAGTAGGGGAAGGTTGTGGTAGTAACTGGTGAAGAAATAGGGGAAGTGAAGGCAGTTATATTAAGGGGAGTAAGAGGTGAGAAGTGGGGGAATGAAGCAGTGAAAGTAGGGTAAATGGAATAGATGAATTATGAGAGTGTGGTGGAGTGGAAGTAAAGTGTAAAGTAAAGTAAAAAGTAAAAGTGGAAGTGGAGAGAGGGAAAGTGAAGGGAGTGGGAGTATAGAGTGTACGAGCTGAGAACTAGGATAAATGAAGGGAAGTGAGGGGAGGAGAAGAAGAACCAGTGAGGGGAAGTAGTGAGTGTAGGGTCAATGGGGTAGATGAATTGTCGGAGTATGGTGTAATGGGAGTAGTGGAATTGAAGGGAAAAGGGGAGAGGATAAGTATTGGTCAGAGGAGGAGTAGGGGAAGTGTGTAGAAGTAACTGGTGCAGAAATAGGGGATGTGAAGGGAGTGGGATTAGGGGATGTAAAAGGAATGAAGTAGTAGAAGTGAGGGGAAATGAAGGGAGGTGAAGCAGTGATAGTAGGTTAAATGGGGTAGATGAATAATGGAGGTGTGGTGGAAGGGAAGTTTTGGAAAGTAAGGTGTGAAGAAGTAAGGGAAGGGAATAGGTTTAAAGGGAAGTAGGAAATTGAGGGGTGTGAGGGGGGAGGAGGAGATTTGAAAGCTTAAATAGGCTACGAAACCCTTTTTTGTAGGCACACGGTGCCTACTTGGACTAATTATTATAGCATATGCAAAACAAAATTGCTCTACACTTCATTTTATATATTATCGCACACTTTTTGCTTTTGCACATTTTATCCTACAAATTCCTTCCTTTGTAAATTTTGTTTTTTCCAATACCCGAAACCAGATAAATGAATCATTGTTTTTTTCTCCCTTTCATTAAAAAAGAAAGTTCAAACAAGATATTTCTGAGATGTTGTATATATTTATTAAATTTAAATAAATTAATAAACACATAAACATAAAAACCTGAGTATGACTATTTCATGGCCTAAAATGTTTCAAATTTCGTAGTTCCCCCACAAATTTTCAACCAAGAAGATTAATTTTATACCCAAAGACGAATTTTTAATTAAATAGTTAAATTTTTCAACTAAATAGTTCATTTTTTAAGAAGAAGAGACCAAATTTTCAGTTAAAATAATTAATTTTTAACTAAACAGAAATACGAATTTTCATCCAAATACTTTTAATTTTTAATCTTAAATTTTTAGCCAATTAGTGAAATTTTTAACCAAAAACAGATGATCTTGGTTGCAAATTTTTTTTTTTCTTGAAAAAATCTTTTTTGGTTTAAAATTTAATTTTTTTGTTCAAAATTCGCCTTTCTGCTGAAAAAATTCGTCCTTTTGGTTACAAATTTAATTATTTGGTTGAAAATTTCACTTTTTTGTCTAGCATTCGTCTTTGGGTTGAAAATGCAAGTATTTGATTGGGAATAAACTTTTTTGTTGAAAATTCAACTCTTGTTGAAATTTCGTCTTTTTATTCTCAAAATTCATATCTTTTGGTCGAAATTTAATCTTTTTTGTTAAGAAAGCAACTGCTGGACCAAAAATGTATTCTCTTGGCTTACAAATTTTATTATTTGGTTGCAAATTTAATCATTTTGTTGAAAATTCAACAATTTTGTTGAAATTTCATCGTTTCTGGTTGAGAATTAAATTGTTTTGTTGAAAATTCGTCTTTTTAGGTTGAAAATTCAACTGCTTGTTAGAAAATTCAAACATTTGGTCAGAACTACATCTCTTTTTCTTCTATTTTTTATTATTTCATTGAAAATTTATTTATTTTGTAAAAAAATTCAACAATTCTGTTGAAAAGTCGTACTTTTTTCCAATATTTGAATTTTCTACCAAAAAGGATGTCTTTTCAACAAAATTGTTAAATTTTCAAGAAAAGAATTCATTTTTTTATCAAATAATTAAATTTTTAATAAAAAAAATAAAATTCAAACCCAAAATAGTTTGCATTAAATTGGAAAAATGAGAAAAAGGGGAGAAGAGAAGAATAGAAATAGAGGAAGAACTGAAGCCTGTGATAAATAAGAATGAATTTTGAAGTTAATTTTCAAAAATTTTAAAAAACTAGCTGAAAAACTGGAAATTAAAAATTTTTGCAACATTTTAGGCCCTGAATCAACAGCATGAAATGGCCTCGGAAAAATAGTTTTAAATGCAAAAGCATGTAATGGCTCGCATTGATGTTGCTTGAAAAAAGATTTTCCTAACATTCGCTATACCCGCTGCCTCAAAACTCTTATTTTACAGGCACAAAAATAAAAAAAATAAAACATTTTTATATTGGGCAATTAAAAAACTAAGTCACAATTATATTGGGGGAGGGGGGCGATAACTGTTTTTTAACCCGTTAACCACACACTTTCGAAAAATAACTTTAAACTACACACATGGGTCCAGCGGACCCGAGCATGAAAAACGTTAATAATTTTTTTATGTATGCATATAATGACTTCAAAATTTGTTGACACATAGTTTAAACATTGTTCAAGAGATGTGCATAATAATTGTTGTCAATTTTTATTTTCTAAGAAAATATTTCAATATTTCAATATTCAATATTCAATATTTCCACTTACAATTTTAACTGGAAGCGTATTAAATACGATAGTTTACGATAAAAATAATTGTATAAGGGTTCCATGAAAAAAAGGTATTTATTTTGAACTTTGAATGGGAAGAAATGAGGAACACGATCTTCAGACGGTCCATCAACTCAAAGTTGGACCGGGTCTCCTGGACCCAGGGTGGTGTTAACGGGTTAAGTCACATCGAAACTATGATTTAAAATGCTTGGAATAATGAAAATGAGTTATTAGTGACTTTTTCCCCTATTTCCCTCTTTACCCCTTTTTTAAAAAGAATTCCTCTTTTACCCTGTTTTTGAAAAACATCCCCTTTTTCTCGTTTTTCGCTCAAGTGCGAACTTAATTAATAGCCAATAAGAAACTGAAACCATTTTTTGTTGAAAATTAATTCTTTTTTATTGAAAAATTGATACAATTATATTTTTTGGTTAAAAATTATACTGTTTGGCTGAGGATTGAACTATTTTGTTGAAAATTCGTACTTTTTTGTTTGAAAATTATTATTTTTTTTAATGTCAAAATTTAACTATTCAATTACTGGTTTAAAAAAAAATTGGTTAGAAAATTCTTCCTAATTGAAAATTTATCTTTTTGACTAAAAATTTGTTAATTTGATTGTAATTCGATTTTTCCATCAGAAAATTTGATTATTCCATTTTTTTAAATTCTTTGTTTTCAATTTAAAATGCAACTATTTGGTTAAAAAATTAACCTGTTTCGCTAAAAATTTGTCTTTTTGGTTTAAAAGTTGAACTGTTTTCTATAGAATTTGCCTTTTTGTTTTTAAGATTCAACTCTTTCGTTGAAAATTCATTCTTTTTGTTTGTAAATTTAACTATGCAATTATTGATTAGAAAAAAAATAGAAAATTATCCTTCTTGGTTGAAAATTTATGTTTTTCATTAAAAATTCGTCTCTTTGTTTTAATATTGATTCAATTGGTTAAAGATTCATAATTTTAGTTGCAATTTTTTTTTTTTTCTAAATTGAAATGTATTGTTGACAATTCACTGTTTTTTGGTAGGAAATTAATTTTTTTAACTGAAAACTTAAATGAGTACAACATTAAACTATTTTAACATTTTATTTTCACTACTATTTATTTTTTTATTTGATTTATTTTATTATTTCATTAATTTTTATTATTATTTATTAATTATTCATATTCTAATATATTTTGGATTAAAAATTCGATTAGTTGGTTAAAAATTGAACTATTTTTATAAAAATTTAAGAAAGATTTCACAAATATTTCCCAACATCTTACAAAGATTGTAACGATTTTAAAAATGGTATAGTAAACCACATTTCTAAGATTTCAAAACATTTCAAAGATTTGAAACCGTGTTCAAATTTTTTTTAGAAGATTTCACAAAGATTTCAAATATTTTAATGATTTCAAATTAATACAAAAGATTTCAGAAAATTTTCACAAACATTTCAAAAATTTCATTAAAAATTTCATAAAAATTTTAAAGAAAACGAGAATTTCAAAGATTTCAAAAAGGTATAAACCAGATTTCGAAGATTTCAACAAATTTCAAAGATTTCAAACGATTTTAATTTTTTTTAGAAGATTTCAAAAGATTTCACAAAGATTTAAAATATTTCAGTGATTTCAAACAAATGCGAAAAATGTCAGAAAGATTTTACAAAGAATTCATAAGGTTTTGAACAGATTTCAAGTATTTCAAAGATTTTAAAGGATTTCAAGATTTTTCAGATGATTTAAAAATATTTGACACGGATTTAAATATTTCAAATGATTTAATGAAAAAATGTATTGAAGATTTAAAAAAAATACAAGGATGTCAAAGATTTCAAAAACGGTACAGTACACCAAAATTCAATTTTTTTTAGAAGATTTCAAAAGAATTGACAAATATTTCAAATAATTAATAAGGGTTTTAAAATATTTCAAGATTTTAAACGATTTCGATATTTTTCTGAAGATTTGAAAAGATTTCACAAAGATTTTACAAATATTTTAAACATTTAAATGATTTTAAATGAATACAAAAGATTGCAGAAAGGTTTTACAACTATTTTAAAGAATTCGTTAGGATTTCAAAAGATTTCAAGAATTTCAAAGATTTCAAAACATTAAAAAGATTTAAACCTATTTCCAAATTTTTAAGAAGATTTCAAAAGATTTCACAAAAATGAATAAAAAAGATTTCAGAAGGTTTCCACAAATTTGAAAAGATTTCAACGCTTTCAAAAGATTTCAAAAAGCTTCAAAAAGATTTCAAAGATTTTATAACAATTTTTTTTAACATTCCAAAAGATTTTTAAAGATTTTGCAACGATTCTAAATACTTCAACAGATTTCATCGAATTCACAGAGATGCATTTTTTTAAAACATTTGGCCAATAAAAAATAACATTGCTCAGTTTTTGCATGTATAAAAAAAAAACGGTTATTTCATTATTTGATGCAAAAAAGTATACCTGGAGACTCTGTTATAAATGTACTTATTCTTTTGAAAAATCGTATTTTTTAAATGAATTCCGTTTTTTATGTTAAATTAAAATCTTTTTTGGTTATGATATCATCTATTACATTTTTCGTTAACAGTTCATCTTTTTTAGTCAGAAAGAATCAACAATTTTGTTAAAAGTTGAACTACTTTCTTAAACATACATATTTTTTTTTGAAGATTCATAATTTTGCTGGAAATATCGTCTTTTTTAGTAAAAAATATTTCCTTTTTGTTACTTTTTTTGCCACATTTTTGTCACTTTTCGGTTATTTTATTCAGAGAAGTATGGTTACTGTGAGTGAGTACAGTTCCACCGACGCGTGGCGTCCCTTATACGTGAGTGGCGTGGCGTATCCCGTGGCAGAGGTGGAGGGGATACACAGGAGTGAGCGAGGAGTCCGAGAGTGGTATCCGCCTTCTCTTTCCAACCTATGTATCCCCTCCACCTCCAAAGCGCAAGATAGGCCGCGCCACTCACGTATAAGGGACACCACGCCGCCGATGCTTGGTCGGTGGAACTGTACTCAGTGTAGTTCCACCTCCAAGGCGCAAGATAGGCCGCGCCACTCACGTATAGGCGGCGTGGCGTCGCTTATATGTGAGTGGCGTGGCGTATCCAGTGGCAGAGGTGGAGGGGATACACAGGTTGGAAAGAGAAGGCGGATACCAGTCTCGGACTCCTCGCTCACTCCTGTGTATCCCCTCCACTTCTGCCACTGGATACGCCACGCCACTCACGTACAAGCGACGCCACGCCGCCGAAGCTTGTTCAGTGGAACTACACTCTATTTTACTATTTTTTTGAAGCTTGAGCAATTCCGAGCCCTGTAATGCCAATAAAAAAAGTCTTCTTCACACTTATAATGCTTGGGTCAATTAAGAACAATATCTTCCCAAAAAACAGCATAGCTGTCATCTAATCAAAAATTTCGGATTTTTTTTTTTTACTTTAGGATGCTGTTATAAATGAGCTGAAGAACAAGACGAAAATGGTCCAGGAGAAGAAGCTCCTGCAGCAGGATGAAGTATACAATGGAGCCTTAGAAGATATTCTTCTTGGGTTGAGATCTGAACCCTACCGTCGAGCCGACGCCGTCCGACGAAGTCAACGTCGACGAATCGACAATCATCGACTTTCTCGCACTGCCGAGGAACTTGAATTGTAAAATAAGAGTTACCGTTTCTTCGGAAACAAATCGACTTTTTATAGTCTTGATGTACATCTAGTTTCTACTTTTTCGCATATCACAACTATTTTATAAATCCATTTTCAAACTTTTTCGATAACTCTCTGCAGCCAGAAACTCCTGCACAAGTCAATATATTGGTGCTAACAGTAATTAATAAAGAACTGATCAATTTTCGCCAATTGTGCATTATAGTTTCGGTTTATAATTTTTTTAATGAAGGCTTTTTCGCCGTTTTCGAGAGAATCGACTTTGAAGTATTCTCCACCGGCCGGAAATAGAGTTTGGCGAAAAAAAAAGTTTCGATCGGCCGGTAGCTCAGGCACTAGCGCTCCGGCTTCATAGTCGGAAGGTTGCGTGTTCAATTCTCGGTGCCTGCATTTTTCTTTGTATATTTTATTTTCATTTTTTATTTATTGCAATGCAAATGAAAATAAATTCATCAGATTTTCAGTTAAAAAAAGGCATTTAAAAATTATTATTTGCATACTTTTTGAAAATTGTCGAAGAACATTATATTCATAAACATTTTAATAAATAAGAAATGAAAATAAATTTGGACGATTAGAATTTTTTTTTGCCAAACTTAATTAACAAATTCATTAAAAAAATTATTGACACAATTAAAATTCATAATTGGTGGTCTCTCATTGTCAGAAAGTATCGCACATTTAGGAAAGCCCACAGTGGATAATGAAATAAAATTATAAATAATTATTTGTAGTATATTTGTGCTTTTAAATAATAATTATCTACTGTTGGTTCATCATCCACTGTGGAATGGTCTCCCCTTCACTAAAGGTAATCCATTTCGTAAAAAAATCGATCATAATACCGACATTAGGGTCGATTAAAAATAAAAAATCCTGGAATTCGAAGTCGTCAAAACGCGAGAAAGTGGCGCATTGAGATCATAAAAAAGTATAATTAATTTAAAATCGATAGGCATGCTCGAAAATTTTTGGTATGAAAATTCATCTCTTTTGGTGAAAATCTATTTTTTTTTTTTTATTAAAAATATAACTATTTGGTCGAGAATTTATTTCTTTTGGTTGCAGACTTTATTATTTGATTGAAAATTAAATTATTTTGTTGAAAATTCTTTACAATAATTTAATTTTCAACCAAATAATACCATTTTGGTAACCAAATATAGTCAAAAATGTGGTAAAAAAATTTTTTCAGCATTTTTGAAAATTTCCGTTTCCTATTTCGATTCCATTCTCAAATTAATTTTCAAACTCAGATGAAAACGAATGATTTCATCAAATAATTCTAAATTTTTCTGTTTAATTCCAATTTCGAATCCTTAGATTGATTAAAATCCGCAAGAAATTGTGAATTTAAAAAAAAATTAAAACGCAAGAAAATTAAAAAAGTCTGCAAACAAAAAATGTTAATTGTAAAATTGTATTTTGTAAATTGAAAATATCACTATTCTATTTTTGGTTGGAAGCATATCTTTTTTAGTTGAAACTTCATCTTTTTGGTAGAAAATTAATTTTCTTGTTTAAAAATTCCTCCATTTAGTAAAAAATTCAATTATTCGGTCAAAAATTAATTTTTTTGCTGAAAAATTTATCATTTTTTGGTCAAAAATTAATTTTTAGACTGAAAATGGATGATGAAAACAAATAATTTCATCAGATACAAAATTCAAAATTTTCAAAATATGGTGCATTTCTAATATTGATTCCTGGGTCTTTTCGAGTTTTTTCTGGTATATTTCTATGCTTAAAAATTCAATATATGTAAAAAAAATTTAACCACAGGCAAGGAAAATAATTCTATGAAAATTCTTTTTTTTTTTGTTAAATTTTTTTTCTACTGAAAATTCCATTTATTATATAAATTCCATTTTTTTTGCAAATTCATTTTTTGGTCGAAAAATGCAACTATTTGGTTGAAACTTAATTTTTTTTCAGTTGAAAATTAATTTCTCTGGTTAAAAACGTAACTATTTTGGTGAAAATGAATTTTTCTTTGTAAAAAAATTCTGCTAAGTACCAAATTTCAAATTTGTCTCTATTGATTGAAATGATTTATTAAACCCCAGACAAAATTGAGAATGTAAAACAAGAAATTGAAACTCAAGAAAATTTAACTACAAAAAAATTTCCGAGTGCACGTCTATCGACTTTAAATTAATGATAATTTTTTTTAGGATCCAAATACGCAATTTTTCGCCTTCTGATTTCGAATTCGAGAATTTTTTTTATTTTCGACCCACCCTAATCGATATACTTTTTTATTTAGAGTTAGAAAATTGAGCATCAATTATTATTTAAAGTAAGCTAGCACTAAAATTCGCCCTAAAAAATTAGTAGGGGAAACCTTGCTACAGTGGATAATTCAACCTAGAGTGGATAATCGTTAAAAATACAAATATAGGTAAAATAATTAATTTTACTTTATTAATAATCAAGGCACTATGTCTGTTCATAAATTAATTTGTTAATAAATAAAATTAATTATTTTTCTTTTATTTGAGCTCTTAATTAATGATTATCCACTGTAGACGGTTTCCCCTAGACAGGATTTGACTCGTTTTGCCAAAAAAATTCAAAATATGAAATTTCAATATTTTCAAAAGGCAAATTCGAAAGTTAGTTAATATTTTTGGTGAAACGAAATAAATCCAAATGATAGATATGATAGAAAGATTTTGGTCTTGAGAATTGTCGCGGACATTTTTGTAAATGGATGCGGTGAAGCAGTTGCAAGGCATATATAAATATACTTGAATAGTCCTGCTTTTGGAACTGTTTTCGCCGCATTTTTGATATTTTTGATTGATAGCGACTAAGAGTGAAAAATTGTTTACGTTTATTTGTTGTTGGCCGTTGAAGATTTTTTAAAAGAAATTTATCAATTTTCAAAGAAGTTTGGTACCCTAGTTTAAAAATGACACAACTCTTGATTATTATTACTGTACTATAGTTTGTTAATTGTGACGTTTATCGAGTCCTATTTTCCCCCTGAAAGACATTCCATGAAAAGACAAAAATTACAAAAATTGTGTATTTTACGAAAATGAAAATAGATTTGACAATTTGTGAATGAAAGCTGCCTCAGATGCAGTCCCAGTGCATCTTTACGAAAGTAAAATTAACGTACTGCTTACATTCCCTCAGGTAACTCAGGTTGTACAGAAAACGTGATTGCGATTTAATATTAGATCTGCAAATTAATTCGGCCCCTTTACTTTCATTTCTTGTAAGCCTTGGTCAAACATGAATTTTTTTCCGTCCTATGGTGGTTTTAAAATTCAAAACATGATATAGTATATGGCGGTCCTGCGGACAATAGGTGGCGGTCCTGCGGACAATAGATGGCGGTCTTGCGGGCAATAGGTGGCGGTCTTGCGGGCAATAGGTGGCGGTCCTGCGGACTTAATATAAAAAATCGTTAGTGTATTCACTAGTAATTTTTGTAGGTGAAGTCCGCAGGACCGCCACCTATTATTTTGTGTTTGAAAGCTTGAGAGTTACAAGGCATCAAAGTAAAGCCATCGAATAAAATTGTAGACCTAATATTACATAAACCTATTCTCTTACTGGCTAAAGAAAAAGATAATCGCTCCGGGAAAAATATTTTTTCGCCGCAAAAACTGCTGACTGTGTGTTTTTATAATCATTTTTCAGACATCCACTTCAAATAGAAAAAGAAAAATAGAAAAGTGCGTTTTTACTTTTGTATGGCATTTATATAGAAGCAGGACGCTTGTAAATATTGTTGTATTATAAATATAGGTATGTACCATTATATGATAAGCGATCGCAGAAATGTAATTATATTCGCTGCCAATCGTTAATTATTTACAAATGTGATAAAATATTGCCTATTTCGTACGTGTTACATTTGGATTTTCCATTTCAGTTTGCATTGTCTTGACAATTTCTATATCTCGATGCAATAAAGTTGTTTTTTTTTTCTTTTTCTTTTTAATGAAAAGAGGAAGTTGACGTTCTCTTTGCAAATATGTAAATAATGTGCATTTAAATGAATGTGTAATTTATGAAACGTCCTAAGCATGCCTTTCATTTTGTATGTAAAGAAGCAACACAGTTGGATTCAATAAAGTTTGTACTACTCAGATAATTCCATGACTTCTGTTTTATTGACACCCCCCCTCATCACTCTCTCTTTTTTAATTATGATACAATATAATGCATTATGATACAGTATGATACATTTTCATATATCATCATACTATATTACTGTGAATCTTACAATATGATACAATATCATACGATATAATACACTATTATAAAATATAATACAATATGGTACAACATCATATAATTTGATACAATATCATATAATATGATGAAAAAAGGTACAGTATCATACAATATGATATATTGCCACACTATATGATATAATATGATACAATATGATGTAATATCACACTATATGATACAATGTGATGCAGTATCATAAAGTATGATGCAATAGGATACAACTTGATACTTTATGATACAATATAATATCATTTAATTTAATAAAATATTATACAATATACAATATGGTATATTACCATAAAATGTGACACTATCATATAATATGATGGAATATGATACATTAATAATATGATACACTATCACACCACATGATGCAATATGATACACTAGGACACTATATGATACAGTATCATGCAATATGATGAAATATGATACAATCTTATGCAATACGATACATTGTGATACAATCTGATGCAACGCGATACATTGTGATACAGTATGATACAATATGATACATTATCGTAAATTATGATCAATATGATACAGCATAATGCAATAAGATACACTATCACACCATATGATACACTAGCACACTATATCATACAGTATCATACAATATGATGCAATACGATACAGTATGATACAATATGATACATTATCATAAATTATGATAAATATGGTACAATATGGTGCAATAAGATACACTATCACACCGTATGATACAATATGATACACTAGCACAATATATGATACAATATCGTACAATATGATGAAATATGATACAATCTGATGCAATGCGATACATTATGATGCAGTATCATAAATTATGATGCAATATGATACAACATGATACTGTATAATACAATATAATCACACTATCAATCACACACTATCACACTATACAATACCATATAATGTAATTTAATACAATATTATACAATATACCATATGGTATATTACCATACAATGTGACACAATATCATATAATATGATACATTATTATCCAGTTAGATGTAATACCGTACAATACGGTACAATATGATACAGTATGATGAAATATGATACATCATGGTACAATATGATATTATATCACATAACATGGTACAATATGATACAGTATCATAAACATAATACAGTATGATACAATGTGACATAATCTGATGTAATACGATACAATATGATATAGTATTATACAACATGGTATACTAACACTATATGATACAATATGATGAAATATGATACAATCTGATGCAAGACGATACATTATGATACAATATGATACAGTATCATAGATTATGATGCAATATGATACAACATGATACAATATAATCACACACTATCACACTATGCAATACCATATAATGTAATTTAATACAATATACAATACAATTATACGAAATGGTACAGTACGATAAATATGATAAGCATGATACAATATGGTATACTAACACTATATGATACAATATGATGAAATATGATACAATCTGATGCAATACGATACATTATGATACAATATGATGAAGTATCATAAAATAAGATGCAAGATGATACAGCATGATACAATATAATCACACTATCAATCACACACTATCACACTATGCAATACCATATAATGTAATTTAATACAATAGTATACAATATACAATATAGTATATTACCATACAATGTGACACAATATCATATAATATAATACATTATTATCCACTATGATGTGATACCATACAATACGGCACAATATGATACAGTATGATGCAATACGATACACTATCACACCATATGATACAATATTTTACGTTATCACACTATGTGATACAGTATCATACAATATGATGCAATATGATACAGCATGGTACAATATGATATATTATCACATAACATGATGCAATATGATACAGTATCATAAACATGATACAGTATGATAGAATGTGACACAATCTGATGCAATACGATACAATATGATATAGTATTATACAACATGATGCGATATGGTACAGTACGATATAAGCTGACACAGTATGATGCAATATATTACATCATGATACAATATAATGAATATCATATGATGATAAAGTATTATACAATATATTACAGCATCATATATTATAATATAATGTAATAAATCTGATACAATACGATACAATATGGTTCATTATGATAAATATGATATTGCATGGTACAATATGATATACTATCACAATATATGATGCAATATTATACAGTATAATGAACTATGGTGCAATATGATGCAATATGGTATAGTACGATACAATATGATACAGTATGATACAATATATTACATCATGATACAATATAATGAATATCATATGATGATCAATACAATATATTACAGCATCATACATTATAATATAATGTGACACAATCTGATACAATATGATACAATTTGGTGCCTTATGATACAGTATGATACACTATCACACTATAAGATAAAGTATCATAAAATATGATGCAATATGATACAATACGATACAGCATGATACAATATGATATACTATCACACTGTATGATACAATACGATACACTATTATACAATATGACATACTATCACACTATATGATGCAATATTATACAGTATCATGCAATATGATGCAATATGGTATAGTACGATCCAATATGATACAATAGGAAACAGCATGATGCAATATGATACACCATGATACAATATGATATACTATCACACTATGATACAGTTTATACAATATATTACAGCATCATAAAGTATAATGTGATACAGTCTGATACAATACGATACAATATGGCGCATTATGATACAGTATGATACACTATGACACTATATGATACAATATGTGTACATTATTATACAATATGATACAGTATCATGCAATAGGATTCAATGCGATACAGCACGATTCTGTATGGTACAATATAATGCACCATTACAATATATGATACAATATAATATAATATGATACAATATAATTTGATATGATACAATATAATGTAATATGATACAATATGATACAGTGAGATAGAATATTATACAATATATCATACACTATGATACGATATACAGTATCTCTCTCTTTTTTTGGCAGTCTCTCACTATGCGATCTGAAAACTAGTCATTTGGTTTAAAATTAACTTTTTTGTTGAATATTCATATTTTCGGGTTAAAAATTCAACTTTTTTTTTTAATTGGTCTTTTTTGATTGAAAAATCTTTCTTGATTGAAAACTCAATTCACGCTTTATTATTTGATTAAAAATTTTAATATTTTGTTGAAAATTTAACAAATATATACAGTCATTATAAAGTCATCCTTTTTAGTTGAAATTCAACTGTCTTGTTAAAAATTCTTTTTTTTCGCTTGAAAGTTCATTTTCAAGCTTTCAAGTTCAGGGGTTCTGTAAACTATGTTTTCATTGGTATAAGAAGAAAAAGGTTTGAAATAAATTCACGTCCAACCGAAGAGTAAGTATTTTGTTAGAAAATGATACCATTTAATTCAAAATTAAACTTTTTGTTCAATATTCATATTTTCGAGTTAAAAATTCAACTGTTTCGTAAAAAAATTGGTCTTACTGGTTTCAAATTGAATATTTAGGAGGAATTTTTTTTTCTTTATTGACTGAAAAATCTTTTTTGGTTGAAAATTTACTTCGCGTTTTAATATTCAGTTAAAAATGTAATTATTTTGTCGAAAATTCAACAATTTTATTTAAAAAAACACCCTGTTTTGTTAAAAATTCGTCTTTCTGGCTTGAAAATTCATTTAATTAATTTGAAATTTATTAAATTTTTTTTTGGCTAGAAGTCTTGTTTATTTAAAATTGTTTAAAATTGATATCATTTTGTCTTTTTCGATTGACATATCAACTATTACACTTTGCATTGAAAGTGGGAATTCTTTGTTGAAAATTCATATTTTTTGTTAAACATTTACTTTTTTGGTGGACAGTTTAATTACTTTGTTGAAAATTCATTTATTTTTTGGTTGAAATTCAATTTTTTCAAGTGCAAATTCAACTTTCCCATTTTTTTGTTGAAAAAAACTTTTTTGTTGAACATTTGCCTTTTTCGGTTCAATTTAACTCTTTTTGATTTAAAATCATGTTTTTGTTTAATAAAATTTTTTGGGTTTACAATTAAACTCTGTTTTGTAGAAAATAAGAATTTTTTGTTTATCAGTTTTTGTTGAAAATTCGCAAAAGTTTGTTTCATGAATATATTTTTTTAAATTAAATTGTTTGGTTGAAAATTTAAATATTATGTTGAAAAGTGGTTTTTTTATTCGAAAATTCAACTGCTTGAAAATTAATTTATTAAAATTAAGAATTCAACTATTTTGTTGGAAAAAATTATTTTTAATATAAAATTAAAATAGTTTTTGGTTGAAATATCATCCATTACATTTTTCGTTGAGAATTCATCCTTTCTGGTTAAAAATTCAACACTTTTAATTAAAATTCCTCTATTTTGTTTGAAAAATCATCTTTTGTGGTAGAAATTTCATTATTCTTGGCTAAAAATGAATCCGGTTGAAAATTAATTTCTTATGATTAAAGATTCACATATTATGTTCATTTTTTTTAAATTTAGAATTAAAATCTTTCTTTATTTTAATATCAACTATTACATTTTTCGTTGAGAATTCATCCTTTTTGGTTGAAAATTCATATTTTTCATTCAGAATATATTTTCTTTTTGGAAATACAAATATTTTGGTAGAAAATTGAAGTAGTTAGTTAAAAATGAACTTTCACTCAATAAATATTCATATTTTCGGAATAAATTTCAACTGTTGTGTAACAAATTGGTATTTCTGGCTTGGTTAAAAATAAAACTGATTGAAAATTAATTATTTATGGTTAAGGATTTAACTGTTTTGTTGAAAATTCGTTTTTTTTTGTTGGAAATTTTTATTTTTTTACTGTGAATTCATTCTTTAAAAATTCATAAATTTGGTTGAAAATTCGACTTTTTCATAGCAAATTAATCCTGTTAGTTGAAAATCAATTTTTTTTGTTTTGAAAATTTGAATATTTTGTTGAAGATTTGTTTTTTTTTTCGAAAAATAAATGTTGTTGTTGAAAATTCATATTTGCAGGTTGAAAGTTCAACGTTTTTATAAACCATTCGTCTTTTTTGCTTGAAAATTCAACATTTTAAGTCATCTTATTTTTTAATGGATTGGAAAATCTTTCTCGTTAAAAAATTCGACTCTCATTGAAATATCGTCTCTTTGGTTGGAAAATTCACCTCTTCTGGTAGAAGTTTCATCTTTTTAGTTAAAAAATAAACAAGTTGATTGGAAGTAAAAATATTTTCTGGTTGAAATATCAACTATTAAATTTTTCGTTGAGGATTCATCTTTTTTGGTTAAAAGTTCACTTTTTTCTTGAAAATTTAACTATTTGTTTGAAGATGTGTTTTTACATAAAAAATTAACTGTTTTGTTAAATATTCATATTTTCAAGTTAAAAATTCAACAGTTTTATAAAAAATGGTCTTAGTGGCTACAAAATTCATTTAATTCATACAAATTTTTTTTTTTCAGTTAGCAATCAAATTTTTCGATTGAAATATCAGCTATTACATTTTGCGTTGGGAGTGAAACTAATTTGTTAGAAATGAAGTTTTTGGTTGAAGATTCATCATTTTTGTTGAAAAGTAATTTCCTTGGTAGGAAATTATTCTATTTTGTTGACCATTCGTCCTTTGTGGTAAAAAAAAAACCATTTTGTTTTAAATTCGTCTTTTTTAGTAGGAAATTAATCTCCTTGATTGAAAATTCGACATTTTGGTTGAAAGTTAAAGTTAAAAATAACTTTTTGAAAGCAATTCTTCACTGATTTTTATGTTTGAAATTAATTGCGCGAAAGACAGTTTTTGTTTGTTTTTTTCTGTAAAATTCGGCTTTTGGCACTCACGCCTGTTTGCAGTATGGCCCTTCAATTTAACTATTTCATTATAGAAAATTCATCTTTTTGAGTTGAAAATACAACTTTGTGGGTGAAAAATCAACCGCGCACTTTTGATGAGGTAAAGTAAAAATTTTTTATACAGCTAATTCACTAACTTCAAGAAATTCATTCAATAGCAGTGGAATTTTTTCCTATCTACATTAGGGTGGTCTCCCACATAAGAAAATTATTTTAGGTAAATCATTATAAACCTACAACATTTTTCCTAAGACAATATTCACGTGAGGGAATTAAACGAAACTTTTTTTTATTTATTTCTGCAAAGGAATGTATGGCGCATAAACAAAAGATTACAGCCCTGATAGATAACAACATATGAAAAGAAAAACGAAATCGATTATCCAAAAAAATCCGCCGTTCATGGGTTAATGATGTCGACGATTCTGGCTTACAAACTCTATTTGAAAATTATAGCAGATCTTGCGTTTAGAGCCTACTGGACATTCCTGGATTTCATTTTCGGTCAATGGGGAAACCATGCCGCTTTCTATGTTTATTTTTGACCGAACTGTTTGGCGATTGTGAGAGTTGTATGCATATATTCCAGCAAAATAATCACTACTTTCCAGTATTGCAAAGACGTCACCATCAAATGTTGATAATACTATTTGTTCTTCGGTTGGCGCGGGCCCAAAGACATTCCTTTTTACGAATACTCTAATTCGTTTAGTTGCAGGAAAAGTGTATCTTCGAAGCTCGAACACCCGATTAGGATTCTGAGAGGGAATAAGCCGAAATAATTCAAGTTGGTCAAGACCATATTCAAGCCCGCCAGGAACAGCAATGAGCGTGATAGGTGGAGTTATATGCCTGGCAGGAGTAGAGCTAGTCGTGGCAGGAGGAGACCTGGACCTGAGAGGAGGAGACCAGGACCTGGGAGGAGGAGACCTGGACCTAGCACGAAGAAGAGGCTGGGCAGGAGGAATATTACTGGCTGGAAAATGTTGTATGTCAGAAGAAGAAGTTGAGCCGCTACTACGAACACCAGGAATTGGAACGCCATTCGGTAAACAGTCAAACTGTGAACTTAACTCTGCAAGAAGAAACAAAGTATTTTTATATTTTATTAAAACTATGTAAAGCAAATAGTATTCAATTATTAGTTTATGATGTTTCTATATATAATATTTATTTTTTAATTCATTATTTAATCGCCCCTCTCGCATGTCTGGCCTCAAATATTCCTGTAGGAAAAAGCCAACTACTAAGTTTTGGTGATGGCGTCAGTCTGTCGTCTTTCTGTAAGTATGATTTTCGATTCTACTTTAACTCAATGTACTTTCTGTTCTTAAATTTTGGATAAATTCCGAATCAATGTTTTTTAGATCCATGTTTCATATCGAATATATTCGGTAATTTCCCGGAAATAATTGCTGGCAAATTTTTTCAAAATTGTAGATGTAAAATATTATTATATTCACCAATAGAATTGAGGATGAACATCCAGGTAAAGACCATAGTATTAACGATCGTCATTTTTTGCAATTGCGGTGCAAACTGATTATGGCATTGATAAATCATTTGGTTATGAGTGTAACTGGTGCTCATTTGAGTGTCTAATTAGATTATGATTATTTATATTTCATAAATCAGTCCAAGGAAGGATTTTTCCCCCTAGAATGATAAGATTTGATTAAATGCCTAGAAGCTTATTTAATTAAGAAACAAAATTGCCACCACTTTGCCCGATCTAATTTTGAAGATATTTTTCAAATCCCTAAAGTCATCAACAAATAATTTTAAAAAGAAAAACATGATATTTGACTTGAATTTATTTATATATTACATATTCTTTGAAAATATTCGTTTCTAAAATAATTGTGCCTCAAGAATGGAAGCGAGCTATGGCAAGTTTCACGATCTTTCGGTTTTAAAGTAGTTTCCGTTATTAATGGAATTTGTGAAGAGAGAAAATATTATTTTTCATGAAAATAATTTGTAAAATATTATTTCTTGAAAAAATTATGTCTTTGTCAGAACCCCTGATTCTTAGCGCTTTTAATTTTTATTCTTATCGGTTTTATTTATTATTCTTATCGGTTTTATTTATTATTCTTATCGGTTTTATTTATTATTCTTATCGGTTTTATTTATTATTCTTATCGCGAACTGATAGGATTTTGATGAATGCCTCGAAACTTATTTTCTTGAGACAAAAATTTTGTAGCACTTTGCCCCATCTAATAAAACTTTTTTTTGCATGTTTCGAAGTTTTTTATGGAAAATAATCTTTTCTCTTTTTAAAAATACCTTCATGAATTAGCTAACGTTTTAAATTCGTATTTTTTAGTAGATAATTAGTCTCCTTCATTGAAAATTCTACTATTTGGTTGAAAGTTGAAGTTCAAAATAACTTTTTGAAAGTAATTGTTATATTCTCAACTGATTCTAGATTTTTGAAATTTATGATTGAATTGAGAATCGACATATTGTTAATGCAAATAGCTAACAAATGCTGATTCTTTCCTTTTTCTTCTATCTTTTGGTGGACAAGTTTCCGATCCGACTCTCAGTATCTCTTTGATAAAAGAAAATCTTCACGTGAGGAATTGAACGAAACTTTTTTTTATTTATTTTTGAAAAGGAATGTATGGTGCATTAATGAAAGATTAAAGCCCTGATAACTCTAATACACTGACTTTTTATTGATATTGCGTGATATTGCAAGTTATTTGTAACATTGTAACACGACTCCGGATCACAAGAAGTTATACATCTTTGTTGTACATCTTTTGTAATTGAATTAACCCATGAACGGCAAGCGGTGTCGTTTGGGACCAGCCAACCACAATGCTTTCAAAGCCGTTTAAAACTCGCGCCAATCCTTCGAGCGATCCGACCGCGAGTTCGTATTGTTGTCTGAGGTCCCCCCTCTATAGTAGACGTCAGTCGACCGGCATTTGGGCAGCCTAGTAGATAGATAGGGACATATGAAAAGGAAAACGAAATCGGGGATGCAGAAAAACCCGCCATCATGGGTTAATGATGTCGAGGATTCTGGCTTACACACTCTACTTGAAAATAATAGCAGATTCTGCGTTTAGAGCCTACTGGAGATTCCTGGATTTCATTTTCGGTCAATGGGGAAACCATGCCGCTTTCCATGTTTATTTTTGCCCGCATTGTTTGGCAATTGTGAGAGTTGTATGCATATATTCCAGCAAAATAATCACTACTTTCCAGTATTGCAAAGACGTCGCCATTAAATGATGATAATACAATTTGTTCTTGGGTTGGCACGGGCCCAAAGACATTCCTTTTTACGAATACTCTCATTCGTTTATTTGCTGGAAAAGTGTATCTTCGAAGGTCGAATACCCGGTTCGGATTATCACATAAAGTAAGCCGAATAAATTCAAGTCGGTCGAGACCATACTCAAGTCCGCCAGCAGAAGCAATGATTGTGGTAAGTGGAGCTATATGCCTGGTAGGAGTAGAGCTAGATGTGGCAGGAGGAGACCTGGACCTGGGAGGAGGAGACCTGGACCTGGCAGGAAGAAGAGGCTCGGCAGGAGGAATATTACTGGATGAAGAATGTTCTCTATCAGAAGAAGAAGATGAGCCGCTAACACGAACACCAGGAATAGGGGCGCCATTCGGTAAACAGTCAAACTGTGAACTCCACTCTGCAAGAAGAAACAAAGTAATAATTATTTTTCAAGTATCTTGGTATATTATGAACTCTTAGTGGTTTAAAATTTTAGACAAAAATCGGTTTCCGGTAAATTTGTCTGAATTACACAATCAATTTCTCGAATATGTGCACGAAAAATCAAGATGATTCGATAAGATCCGTGATTTTGGCAGTTTGACAAAGATGGAATACGAATCTGTTTCAGTCGAGTTTTTGGGGTCGCTGAATCTGAATCTGGGCGTGGAATATTCCTATCACGTCACAGATTCTCATGAATCAAGATGCTACTTCAAAATTTATGAATATTTACACTATCCTATCTTTAGCTTCACCAAGGAACAACAGCGTGGACGTAATAGGACTATGTTCCCTTTGGGGTGCCTGATTTGGGTGAGTCACTTTTCGTCTCACTATTTGAGGTGCTTGATTTGAGTGAGCTTCCTTGCCTCTCACTATTTTGGGGTGCTTGATTTAAGTGACTTTCCTTGCTTTTCACTGCTTAGGGTGCTTGATTTGAGTCAGTCCCCTTGCCTCTCACTGTTTAAGGTGCTTAATGTGAGTGAGTCCCCTTGCCTCTCACTGTTTGGGGTTCATTTTAATGACTCACTCAAATCAAACACCCCAAACAGTGAGCGGCAAGGAGACTCTCTCAAAACAAGCAACCTAAACATCGAGAGGCAAGGGAACTCACTCAAATCAAGCACCCTAAACATCGAGAGGCAAGGGAACTCACTCAAATCAAGCCTCCCAAACAGTGAGAGGCAAGGGGACTCACTCAAATGAAGCACCCCAAACAGTGACAAGCAAGGGAAATTACTCAAATCAAGCACCTCAAAACAGTGAGAGGCAAGGGAACTCACTCAAATCAAGTACCCCATACAGTGAGGCAAGGTGACTCACTCAAATCAAGCACCCCAAGCAGTGAGAAGCAAGGGAACTCACTCAAAGCAAGCACCCCAAATGGAACATAGTCCTATTACGTCCACGTCGTTGTTCCTGGGTGAAGCTGAAGATAGGATAGTGTAAATAGTGGTCCTGTGTAATGAATGCAATGAAAAAATGTTAATGATGTGGAAGTACGCAGTTTGGTACACCGAAACGGAATTATTCCTGATCAGCAAAAACTTCTATGTTTGAAGGGTAGCGTGTCTATCTTCGTACATTCTCATCAATTATGATTCAGAAATCATCGATCAATCAATTAGCAAGATAATTCATTGAATGGAAAAAGGGACGGCGAGTATGCGAGAATCAGGGGATGAACAGCAGAACGTCATTCGAATCAGCAATGATGTACTTGGCGAAGTGCAGGCTGCTTTACAAACACTTAGTGAGGAGCGTGAGGCATAAAAGAGTTTGCTAGACCGCCTCACTGATCTACTGTCGGTCTGTGTGCGACCGAAGAACCACCATGCTAGTAAGTCCATCGGAATGTCAAAAAACAAGAGATCGATATTAAGCCCGGCAGAAAACCAGGCTGTAACGTCGATCGAGAAAAGAAAAAAGACAACACGATACCTGCCAAATAGACATTAGTTGCAAGAAAAAAGAGCAAATAAAGGAAGCCTCTAGTGAAGACCTAAAGACGAAATTAGGGGATATGGATACCATGAGGAATCTTTTATCCAGAGTCACCCTCGAATTCATGGTTTTAGACTGTGTTACCACAATGTATGACCTAGAAGATGCATTGAGACGGGATGTCGATGAAAAAGTGGGTGAGGCGAAGGTTTCAATAACCAAACCCAACAGGAGAGAATAGTAGGATCAGGTTCAGAAAACCTATTGGTCGATGTTTGTAGTGCGTGGGCTATTAACACAAATCCAGGAACTGCAAAGCGCCGCGCTTGCCGATCATAAGTAAGCAATATCAGGCAAGACATGGTTTGAAGATACCCATGGCACGGCAGCCATTGGGATACCAGATCCAAGGAAAGTTCCTGTCGATACACATGAATCCGGAAACGGATTTATGTGGGTGAGGAGCGAAGGCATTACTCATGCCAGCTGCTAACTCACCCCCAACGAGAGTGTCCTCGACTTCCAAGAAAAGCTGGATCTTCTCGAGGACACCATCCGTGCCCAGCTGAAAATTCCTGTACAGGAACTTCGAAGGATCCTGTACATGTTCCTGTACAGGAACTTGCACACGAACCTGCACAGGTAATCTTGACGGTTCCTGTGCAGGAATGCGGCGAAGGAAACTGTACATGATCCTGCAAAGGAACCTGCACCGACAAAGGAACCTTTGGATGATCCCCTACAGGTACCTGTACAGGAACGTGTATAGGATCCTTTATGGAAAGCCGTCAAAGGAACCTTTGGAAGGATCCTGTATAGTAACACGTATAGGGTCCTTTACAGAAAACAATTGCGAAAACTGATGTCGCTTACAGCTATAAACTTGCCTTCCTTTTATTCCCTTGAAGAACCAAGTCAATATAGAGAGAGCAAAGCCACCAGCGAACCCTCGCGGATTAGTACCTATGCAGGTTCATGTATAGGATCCTGAACATGTGTACAGGAACATGTGCAAGATCCTCCGAGGTTCCTGTACAGGAATTTTCAGCTGGGTGAAGAAGAATAAGGATCGGAACTTTTGGTAGATGACTTTAACGCAAGAGCGGTTGATTGGGGGATGCCAAAACCTGACTTAAAAGGGAAGCGTATTATGGGAATGTCTGACAGAACAGGACTGCTAATAATGAACAAAGGACGAACGCGAACCTTTAGGTGAGCAGGAAAAAAGGTTCGATACCGGGCATCACTGTGGCGTCAAAAAGTATGATTCCACTGATGCAAATCTAAGATTTGATAGAACGTTACACCGGGAGCGATCACCAGTACATTATCCTCAGATTAAGAAGGACTAAACA
Source organism: Andricus quercusramuli (assembly GCA_932178445.1). Lineage (NCBI taxonomy): Eukaryota > Metazoa > Arthropoda > Insecta > Hymenoptera > Cynipidae > Andricus > Andricus quercusramuli. The sequence continues at coordinate 9,097 of CAKNXH010070744.1, read as the reverse complement.
GATCAGGACATACCGCCGAAAACAGTTGGGACGGAATACTAAGAAGATGGACAAGAAATGGATGGACAGTGTCATAGTAGAATGGAAAGAAGCCCTATTCGCCTTGCATAACACAGTGTAGCAAGCGAATGGAGTGGAACCCATGGCGAATGCTGCGATGCAACTAATTCAACGGGCCTGCAATAAGTCAATGACCCGGAAGAAGATGCATAATAGCAGACGCATCAACTATTAGTGGAACGAAGAAATAGCGGAATTCGAAGGAAGATGTCTGCAGAGTAGACGGAAAACAACTCGGGCATGGAAGAAGAGAGGGAATCGACAAAAAAACCCTATAAAGATGCTTAACACTTACGAAACAAAAAAGAGTTGCGTAAGTCAATGAAAAGAGCAAAAAGTTGCCCGCAAGTGCTGTTAAACACTCATAACCCTGCCTGAAAAAGGAATCTTCACGCTGCAGTGAAAGACACAAAGGCTGGTCCTTATCAGCAAGGGCAAGGGTGAATCAACATCCCCGGTAGCATGTCGCCCTATGTGCATGCTGAACACTGCGGTAAAACTTCTGGATAAGCTGCTAAGAACCGCTTGGAGGCGGCTATCGAGGAAGGCTTTCACCTTTCAGCTAGGCAGTACGGATTCAAATATCAGACTATTAACTCAGCACCAAGTGGGAACCACTACTCTAGGAAGATCGTTCTCCTCACAACATTGGACGTGAAAAATGCCTTTACCTCTGTCAGATGTACTAACATGATCCAGGATCTTGAAAGCTCCAAGTTACCAGAGTATGTCTTATGGATAATCCAAAGTTATCTCAAGGATATAGGTTCTTGTGTACAAAAGAACGAACGGAACTAGAAGGAAGAGCATAACGGCCGGTTCCATCCAGGAATCTATCCTGGGGACCAGACCTCTGGAACGCTTCTTACGACGATATCCTGCGCCTGCAGATGCCAGAAGGCACACATACACACACTGGAGAAGACTGAGCTGGTTTTAGTCCCTAGAAAGTGGATTCCCACGATGCAGGGTGCTTCACACCGGAGAGTGTGATAGCAGAGATGCTGCGAAGCGAGGAGACCTGGGATGCAATAGCCACCTACGTCGAAACAATTCTGCGGTAGGAGAAGGCCGAAATGAACGCGGCAGTACAAAAGTTCTGAAAGAGAGACCTGATCATGGCCAACAATGATGTGGGAGGCCGACAAGCATATTTGCGCGACGCTCCTGTTAGGCTGATGAGGACGATGAGTACATCTTAGTTGAGCCATAAATTTGACTAAATCCAGAAGAAGGGAACCAGCAGGAGCACCAGCAGGAAAAGTAATTCCTTTGAAGAGGCAGCCCAACCAACCACACTCAGCCAAAATGTTCGAAGGCCGACGAGCCCGTTGTACGACATTGTCGTGCTGCTGTGGACCATGCGTAACATCTCGGTTGGGACATGAAGCTGACTCAATATAGAAGATGGAAACCGGCAGGAGCCCCTGAAGCAAGAAAATTGTACCCCCTGAACTCATGCGAAAGCGGTTCCGGGGGAATTCTGCTAAGAAGAAGGTGTGGTATTTTCTTAGTGGGTAAAAGATGGACGAACAACATCTTCATGATCATAAACTAAATTGTTTTACTATTCTCGTCAAAAAAAGCCAAATACCAAGTTTTAGTGATGACGTCTGTCTGTCACCGGTCTATAAGTATGATTTGAACTTGGAGAGACGAATTTCAAATCAATGTTTTTTTTTAATTCCAGTTTTTATATCGCATATATTCGGTAATTCCCCGGAACTAATTGCTGAGAAATATCATCAAAAGTGTAGATAAAATATATTATTATATTCACCGATAGAATTGTGGATGAAGATCCAGGTGAAGACTATATTATAAACGATCGCCATTTTTTTCAATCACGGTACAAACTGATTATGGCGTTAATAAAAAATTTGGTTAAGAGAGTAACCGGTTCTCATTTGAGTACTTAATTAGATTATGATATAATTAATCATAATTTGTGAACAGAGAAAAGATTACTTTTCATGAGAAAAATTTGAAAAATATTATTTATTGAGAAAGTTATGTCTTTGATCGAACCACTGATTCTTAGCGCTTTTAATTTCTATTCTTATCGGATTTATTTGTTATTCTTATCGCTAACTGATAGGATTTTAATGAATGCCTTGAAACTTATTTGCTTGAGACAAACATTTTGTAGCACATCCTATCAAATTTTTGTTATTAGACGGCTTAAATCATCAACGAACAAATTGAGCTGGAGTCACTAAACATCGAAGACTTAAAACTAAAATTGTATATAGCTATCCGGCTTCCATGATTAGCTGGCGCTAGCAGGATAGTGGAAAGGCTTTTCGTCTTCCTAAAAATTGCGGAAGCCACTATTACTCTCATCCTACTTGTCTGGAAGTCGACGGTAAATAATTTAGCTCTCCGAAAAGAATTTCCAAGATCCCGGAAAGCAACGCTCACAGTGGCTGAGATACGATTTTAATTCTCTTGGCAAGCTAAGTTAGGGTAGGCTAGGTTTGAAGTTAATGAATTTGAAGAAAAGAGAAGGAGTGGTAGAGAGAACTCGGTGAACACTTTTCATAATCACTATTACAGGTTAAGTTGGCGAAGCTAGGTTAGAGCTTCGCCAACTTAACTTGTAATAGTGACTATGACTAGTGTTATCCGATTGCTCACTTCCTTGAGCGACATTCTGATAAACAATCTCGGGATGATCTCACGAGATCGAGTTGTGCTGAAAATGTTTGGTACTTACGAGCTCGGCAGAAAATTGTGAATTTCAGAAGGAAATCCATGCCACGTGTTAAATAAATGTCAATAATAGCTTATTACGAAATTTTCGTCTTAGAACATTATTTGTTGCCTAATTCCCATCTCCCTCACAGAAGAAGTCCCAAAGCCGGTAAGAGTACCGTCTCGGTTCTACTGTACTCGTTTGGGGTGGTTCCATCTTATATCGTTGTAAATACAAGAGATCCTCTCCTAAAAATGGCCAAGAAACACGAGATGATTGGCAAAGTAGCGTTCTTTTACGAATCCGCGGAGCAGGCGGCCCAGACCCTCAGCCTGAATTTCAACATCAGAAGTGACGAAGCTAGCTAACTCACTCCTTAAAGCTTGAGTAAATGAAGCAGAGGTTGAAAAATTCCACCATCAGCTACTCGACAAGAACATGCATGGAAACATTCACAAAAATTTACAAGATCCGTCCTGTCGAAAGAGCAAACTTTGGCTTTCCTCAGATCATCAGGTACAGAGTTTCAATTTTTCCTCCAAGGACGATGTATTTTTCACAATAATATGACGTGACCGTATTTTACGTCAGAAAGATCCCAGCGATATGTGCAGAGCACGTCGTGCACACACTGAGTAACTGGAACACATTCAAGTCAGGTGTCCTTATCATGTGGGAATTTATTTGTTATTAGATGCAATGTCAGATCCAAAAGCCAGTGTGTTACATTTTATATTTAAAAAATCTAATGATAAATTTTGAATTAATTGTTTTCTATAATAAAATTACATAATTCAGACAATTTTTTTACTAGTTAATAGTAGAGAGCGAATAATTCCTAATAATATTATCATAAATTAAAGATTACAGTTAGATATACAGTCCTATCGGAGGTCAGCTATTAAGACAAGTATTAGCCGACGAATTGTATTCTACAGGTCGAAATTGGAGGGAAAAAAATTATTTTCAAGCTTTAATTATGATAATCTAAGATTTATTATTTCGAAGAATGATTGTGATTACAAAATTAACGCACGTGACGAATCTTTTATTTTAAGCTTCGTGGAAATTTCCATTCCACTTGTAAACATAATTTATTATTACTCAGCAATCACGTAATATTAATTCGTGTCTTTGATGTAGATTTGAAGAATACGACTTGCTCTTTGATTTTATTAATCAACACAAAATTTTAGGAACCTTTTACTAGATTTGGCGATACGCTGAACGTCAAATTGTGAAACGATGATTTAGCTCGAAAAACCTTCACTTTGAAGCTACATACTTTTTTAAACGACCAATAAAATAAGTTCAATGCATAGGCGGATTCAACGCCAGCATTTTTGAACTTTTGAACGGAAATTACTTAAATGTCGTTCAATCATTTCCTGCACAGATATTTAAAAAAATGTCTCCATTGCAGGATCTTCATCCAAAAATATTATATCACTATAAAAACCAGTATTATACCACTATAAGCACTATTTTCTCCTGGCACAAGAAACCTGAATTGAAAACTTTCATACAAAATGTCATCAAATGAAAACAAAATATTAAAACAGCACTTTTATAAATTAAGTTTAGAATTTAAAGAATGAAATCTTTTATAAATTTAAAATACTTCCATAAAATGCAAAATTATAAATGTAATAGGTAATATGATTAATGTTTGCTATTGTTTTGTTGAATATTATTTGTTTATTTTATTATCTATAATAATTTATTTAATGTTAACAATATTCAATATGCGGTATCAAGAAAGAATCGAACGATTTCATAGTTAATTTAACTTGTGGCAATCTGATTTGAAAATCCATAAAATTTTATGATGGAGCAGCATGCAAGTTCACAAGTCTTTTTTACGACAATCGTTAAGTCTTATTCCTTTTGCAACAATATTTTCATTTTCACTATTGAAATTGTGGCGGCTGTTTTTGGAAAGTTTTTTTAGTACGATAGGAATCATATTGAATTAAATGTGGAGAAACATGCCAAGGTTGAAAATCCAACTATTTTATTGTCTGGTTAAAATTTTTATTATTTAGTTTAGAACTGCAATAGCTTTTTAAAAAGTCAACAATTTCGTTAGAAAAACATTCTATTTGGCTGCAAATTCAAGTCTTCAGATGAAAATTTGTTTTTTAATTGAATCCAACTGTATATGATTTGAAATTTAAATCTTTCTTAGTTACAATATCAACTATTACATTTTTATTGAGAACTCCTCTTTTTGGTGGAAAGATGAACTGCACAGAAACTTGGATTCAAGATGCCTGGATCAAAAAAGTTCCGAGAAATAATGTCCCCGGTACTTTAGTGAGGAGGAAATCCGCCGCACCGAAAGAGAGGCGGTGCTCAGTCATGCGTGATAGACAATGTGAGGGCAGTACTCTTATAGCGTGAGTTGCGTTAAATTTGGATTGTCTGGATTCACGTGCAGGGCCATTGCAAGCCTAGCACGATATCGGTCTCAAATTTGAATTCCAGTGTATTTTGTTAGAAATTCATTTTTCGTTATTGAATTTTCATTATTTTTGTTGAAGATTCATCTCTTCCGTTGCATATATTTTTTTGTTAATTATTAATTTTTGTTGTTGACAATTAATCATTTCAACAGTCAATCAACAACTAATAATCTGCATTGGTTGCGGATTTAACAAGGACGGTGTATTTTTCTCAATAATATAACGTGACCGTATTTTACGTCAGAAAGATCCTTGCGATATGTGCACAGCACGTCGTGCACACACTGAGTAACTGGAACACTTTCAAGTCAGCTTTTGAATAGCTTCTTTTTATTTGTTGCTCAATAATAATAGGTTCATTCACTATGTACTCAATGAACTGATTCTAATTAAAATCATACTTATAGAAGAATTTTTACGGCTGCATGTATAATGCCAGAAATGTTATATTGATCGTATTTTGGACGGCGAATGGTCAAAATGTTTAATAAAATTGTTTAACTCACTTTAATGAAATTATTTCCATGGCAGTAGAATTTTTTTGATCTACATTAAAGTCCTCTCCCCCACAGGAAAATTATTTTCGGTGAGGGAATGAAATTCAACATTTCTTTATTTGATTCCAAAAAGGAATGATTGGGACATTGCCAAAAGAATAAGGCCTTGGAAAACATAATAAGTTTAATTTTCATTATTATTTTGTAATATTGCAGGTTACTTGTAACATTTTAGGATGACTTCGGATCACAAAAAATTATATACTTTCGTTTTACATGTTTTTGTAATTGTATTAATGATGTCCAGGATTTTGGCTTATACAGTTTACTGTAAAATAATGGCAGATTCTGCGCCTAGAGCCTACTGGACATTCCTGGATTTCATTTTCGGTCAGTGGGGAAACCATGCCGCTTTCTGTATTTATTTTTGACCGTACTGTTTGGCGATTGTGGCAACTGTGTGCATATATTCCAGCAAAATAATTACTACTTTCCAGTATTGCAAAGACGTCACCGTTAAATGATGATAATACAATTTGTTCTTCGGTTGGCACGGGCCCATAGATACTCCTTGTTGCGAATACTTTAATTCGTTTATCTGTAGGAAAAGTGTATTTTCGAAGCTCGAATACCCGATTCGGATTTTCACGGGGAGAAAGCCGAAGAAATTCAAGTTGATCGAAACCATATCCATGTCCATCAAAAGAAGCAATGAGCATGTTAGGTGGATCTATATGCCTGGCAGGAGGCGATTTGGACCTTGGAGGAGGAGACCTGGACCTGGCACGAAGAAGAGGCTCGGCAGGAGGAATATTACTGGCTGGAGAATGTTGTTTGTCAGAAGAAGATGATGAGCCACCACGAGGGACACCAGGAATAGGGGCGCCATTAGGTAAACATTCGAACTGTGTACTTATCTCTGCAAGAAGAAACAAAGTATTATTTTTTTTCAATAAGATGGTATATCATGGACACCTAACGACAGAATTGGACAAGTCTTATTTTGTATGGTTTTCACAAGATTGAATACGCTTTTATGCATCGAGACTTTTGTCGTGCCGCCATTTCAAGGCGTCCAAAAAAATCAGGTGATGGGGGAAAATGTGCGCTGGAGCTTACCCTTTCAAACTCGATACGCAATCAAATTTTCTGTTGAACTAGGTAAGACTTTTACTGCTTTTACTGTATTTTTTTACTCAGGTTCTTCGTAAGCAAGCTTATGTAGATGAATTTTTGTCCAGAGCACAAATTCACTTTTGGCACAAGGCGCCAAAGGCACAAGGCACCCGAAGAAGGCACAAGGCGCCCGAAGAAGGCACGCATGTCGAAATAAAAAGTAAAAACAATGCTGATTGTATTTTTTGACTGTCGAGGCATTGAGCACAAAGAATTTTTACCACCTGGGACGACTGTGAACTCGGCTTTTTACAAAGAAGTGCTGGTTCGGTTCCGCAATCGCGTCTCTCGGTGTGGGCCGTAGCTTGTTGGCGAGTGGGCGCTTCACCATGACGACGCACCTGCGCACACAGCGTTCATCTGTACCTCTCACCTGGCCCAAAATGGCATCGCAGTGCTCCCCCACCCCCCTACAGCCCAGACGTTTCTCCCACGGACATCTTTTTGTTTCCGCTCATCAAAAAAAAGCTAAAGGGAAGGCGATTCCAGTCGATTGAGGACATTCAAAAAAGTGCAACTGACGAAATGAACATACCGGAAGACGCGTTTAATAAGTGATATGAGCAGTGGAAGGACCGCTGTCGCCGGTGCATCGAAGCCCAAGGAACCTACTTCAAAGAATATGAAGTGTATTTGCAAGAAGATTCAATGAAATTGTTGTTACAACAAAAGTCTTGATACTTTTCAATCGCACCCTGTATGATTGAAAACATGTAAGCATAATAAGGATTACGATTAAGATCATCCGCTTTGAATACTGGACAGAATTTGGTTTCCGGAAAATTCAACTAGAATTGAGAAAAAATAGCGATTGAAATGAAGTACGGATTACGCCAGACAAATTATTATTAGCACATGAACAAAAATAGATATTAGAGCAGACTGTCTACATATAACTAGTCAATATATTATCGATTTGACTATGGGACAGAAATCTAGATATTGAAGTAGAGCATCCATAGATATAAAAAACAAGATTTTAACATACAATATCCAAGATATTAAAAGGCAGAATCTAAGATTTTCAAAAAATATTTTTTCAATTGTGCAAAAATTACCTTTTTTGATAATTATTCAATCACAAAATACTTTATCCATTCTCCACTAGAATTTTTAACGCAATATATATCCGAAAAACCAGAACACTGTTTTCAGAAAAAGGAGGAGATGGTGCGCCACGAGAAACACTAGAAACAGGAGCGCCATGAGGCAACCACTTGAACTGTAAACCTAACTGTATGTTTTTGTACAGAATGTAATGCGCATTTGTGCACACATGCACTGGAATTCTGGCAGGACTGAAAAAACTTTGTGCAGCCATATTTCGCTGCCATAATATAGAAAACATGTGCGCACCATAAGAATAAAATTTATTCTCACTCACTTTCAGTTTGGACAAAATGCGGTTTCCGGAAAATTTGTTTTTAAAAATAGAGGTCTAATATAGTATTATATTTACTAATAGAATCAAGGATGACCATCCAGGTGAAGACCAGAGTATAAACGATCACCATTTTTTTCATTTGTGGAAAAATTATTATTGCCTTAATGAAGAATTTGGTTGAGAGTATAACTAGTGCTCATTCGTATGCTGCATTAGATTATATAATCCATCGTCTGTTCGTTATCTTATTAATTGTCGTGAAGCCTTTCTGCTATATTAATATTTCATAAATCAGTCCAAGGTAATAAATTTCGTTACATAAAATATGATTTATTGAAAAACTTGTTTCTGTAATGGAACCATTGCTTCTTAGCGTTTTTATTTTTTATTCTTTCGTGGCGTTCAAAAAATACGTAACTTCTTAAGGGGGGGGGGGGGGGGGGCCTCCATCTCTTTTCTCCTATTAAGGTTCACGCCCCCCCCACTACAAAAACCGCTCCCCCGGGATGGGGGGGGGGGGGGGGGCGGTTCGAAAAAGCGTTACGTAATTTTTGAAGGGCCCCTTTTCTGTTTTATGTTTTTCTACTTATCGTTTTAATGTCAAGATTTCAATAAATTCCTAGAACCTTACTTTCTTAAGGAGAAAATTCTTTAATTACTTTACCCCATCCAATTTTTTAGTCCCTTTTTAATGCCTGAAATCATAAATTAATCATTTTGACGAGAAAAGCATAATGATATTTGACATTAAATCAATTATTTTTTAAAATTGAATATACATGTTTTTATAGAGATTTTTGCATGCCCAATCTGAATCTGA
>CAKNXH010070735.1:0-11945 GCA_932178445.1 Andricus quercusramuli | reverse complement strand
TAATCTGATAAAGAACTGGAATATTAATTTGTTAAATTTTCAATCCACGTCTTCAATAATACATTAATCAGATTTTCCTCTAAATAAAAAATATGAGGATTGTTTCTGCATTCGTGATGTCTTTGGCGTTCATCTTCAATTCTATTGGTAAATATAATATTATAATATATCTAGAATTTTATGTAAGTTCTTCAAGCTATAAGTAAATCAAAATTCTTGCGATTTACTCTACATTCTATCGCAACTACTACACGGGGAGAAATGGTTGTTCAATATAGAATATGTTCCCAGTTTGAGATAGTAGCGCCAAACATACACGCAACATCTAATATCTTTTTGAGTTGTTAGACTCGAATATATTTTTATTTTAAACTGAAGCATCCAAGATGTTGAAATCGTACAGGGAAAACGTTCCAGACCTCTCTCGGCCCCTCATATTTCGCTGATATTTGGTGATATTTTGTTAAAAAATGTCACAAATATTTAAAAAAATGCAGTAAATTGTTTGAATACCGTAAAATGGTATTCTTTCTTTAATCTTTAATATCAGCAGAAACTGATCAGTAAGTTAGTGCCAGTTAGCCAGTAAGCCGTGCTTCGGCGTCCCTCTGGTGTAGCCTGCTTGGCATTTCACCTCTTTACCCCCAACCAAGATGCACGCCTAGTTCTCAGCAGTGTGGTGATACCACAACTCAAGCTCGTCGGCCTCCGGCATCCTGGTTGAGTGTATAGGGTTGGGCAGCGCGTCCTTGTGGCTTCCTCAACGCAGCTGCTTCTCGTAGCGTCCTGCATCATCGTCCCCAACGGATGATCTGTCCGGGGCTCTCCTTCCATTGCAGCGCAGAGGAAGCACCGCGGCGTGCTTTCACACGTCGCAGCCTTGTGGCCTTCCTTGCTACATTTCCAACAGGCCGTTTTTCAGTCACGGTCTTGGCAAGCCGCTGTCATGTGACCGTAGCCTAGGCAGCGGTAACACCTCATCACTCGTGTTTTCTTTCTGACGCGACAGGACAACCAGCCCACCTTCAGGTGTCCCGTACGCACCAGTCTCGCCGCCAGTTCATCTGCCAGCTCAACGAAAGCCTTCAGATTTTCTATGAAGGCTTTTTTCGTGTGACTGACTTAAACCTTACATGCAGTCTCACCGAAGTGTTGCTTAACAGCCTCCATGATTTCTTGCATCTACGTGGTTGTGTCGAGGTCAAGGACCTCGACCTCGATGCGAAGGACGAGTTCGCGCATGCTACCCCCATCTCCAACTGCCTCCTTTATGGCAGCAGATAGCTTAGTTCTGCCATTCGCTGCATGTCCTAATTCAACTAGAACCTCTTCTCTGCAGGTTTTCCTGACACCCTTGATTTTAACACCAATGTTGTCAGGTTTCACCTTTCGTTTGAGGTCCTTTAGGACCTCGGCGTAGCTTGATCCTTGAGTGGTCATCCACAAATTATGGAAGACGATTCGGGGGTGGAGGGGTTCAATGGAATCTTACTGTTCCTTGTGAGAAGAGAACGGTAACCTTTCGTAAGAAAAAGTTTTCCTAAGGAAAAGAAAAATCCAAAGATATTAAAACTAAGAGAAGAAATTTTCGACTGAAAGCAGTTTACTTAGAGTTTCGGGAGTACAACTCCCTAGCCCGCCCGCCACTTCTGTTTTCAGCATTTAGAGAAAATATCTCTAAGTCCAAAAAGGAACTTAGAAAAATCTAGTCTTCTAGAAAGTACGCAATCCTACGAGGGAGTTGCGGAAGGTCGCGCCCTGAATCTCTTGATTCAAGCGGGAGAGCCTTTGGCATTTGCCAAGTCAAAATTTGGCTCAGGATCACTGGAAGGTTCCTTTTTATCTTTAGGGTTGCTTAGAAGTTGTCCTATTTTTGCAGGTGGCTTAAATATGGTTTGTATATTGTGTTTGTTGAGAATTCTTTCTATCCAAATTAATTCTACATAAAACAAGTTTGCTTCTCTTAAAAGAAAGAATACAACATACCAAATTTGCCTTGCACACTACCTCCAAAAAACTATTAAAACTTTACCTTTTCATATCAAGCAATATATACAATATATACACACGTCCAAAACTCTTTCGACTTCATCAGAAAAATACAACAGATTCACATTCAACCCAAAAGCATCCTAGTAAGTTTCGACGTAGTATCTCTCTTTACAAAAGTACCAATGTCTGATACAATCGACATTATTAAATCCTTCACAAACTTCCCCTCCAATCTCACACCTTTGATAGAACACCATCTCGCTAATACCTATTTCTCTTTCAATAACCAATTCTACGAACAAACCACAGGAGCAGCAATAGGATCTCCAATCTCACCTGTAATAACTAACATTTTTATGGAAAATCTAGAAACTAAGATCTTTAACGAATCCGAACTTAAACTGGAATATTGGTACAGTGACGTTGACGACACTTTTGACATCTGGAGACATAGTCTATACGAACTAAACCAATTTTTCGACTCCATCAATCAAATACACCCTAATATCCAGTTCACTATGGAAATTGAACAAAGCGGAAAATTACCTTTCTTGGACGTACTAGTTTATAAAAGATCCGATGACTCATCAGGACATGAAGTTTACAGAAAACCCACGCGTAGAAACAGATACCTGCATGCCTCCTCCCACGACCAACCATCTCAAAAGAAATCGGTCATCAATTCCCTTGTACACAGAGCTGTCTCCATAACAGATAAAGATGACTTACGAAAGGAATTACAAAATGTTCAACAAATCCTAATACAAAACGATTACACAAACAAACAAATTAATAAAGCAATAAGAAAATACACTGAAGAAAACAAGTAAACACAACGTACTAAAGAAAGAGATAGAAAAACGACCACTATCCTACCCTACATTCTAGGTATCACAGAACAAATAGGAAGAATTCTCAACAAACACAATATCCAAACTATATTTAAGCCACCTGCAAATATTGGACAACTTCTAAACTACCCTGAAGATAAAAAGGAACCTTTCAGTGATCCGGGAGTATATAAAATCCCTTGATCTTGTCGCAAAGTCTATAGCGGGGAAACCGGGAGGGCGATAAGTCAACGTGTAAAGGAACATGAGAGTAAAGTCATGCTAAAACATTTCAAGCAAAGACGTACAATATTTTTCCAAGAAAACATATAGAAGCAATCGAAATCTTAAAACAGCCTAATAACATCAATAGGGGCAATGGATATAATACCAATCCGATTTGGCTTTCCGTCCTCCCGGGTTTTTTAAAAGAGACTTCATTGGCCAATCAAGTTCAACCAGCCCCACCATGCGGCGTTCTGGCCAATCAAAGGCATCGTAGAGAATACATATATAAGAACAACATAACCTGAAACTTCAATTTCAGGTCAGCCCTGAAGAAGTGAATTGCAATGTTCACGAAACGTCGGCAACATTAATAGTTTCGCACTCGATTGAAACCTGAAAAATCTTCAAATTTATTATTATTAAATTTCCCAATCAAAAAGTAGAAGCTTCAGACTAAGAAGAATAATTTCTATGTAACTAAAAATACAACTGGAGATTTTCCAATGAAAAAAATTAGGCGAGGATTTGAGTGAGAAACGAGTAGAAGGGGAGAGAAGAGGAGTTTCAGAAAAAGGGGAATAGGGAGGCTATGAGATTATGTTCTTTTAAAAACTGATTTTCGGAGAAATACTTCTCTTGTTTCAAGGCTTTTTCTGAAATTGTCATGCGCAAGTTGACTTCCCTCGAGTTTATGTTTTTAAGGATTTGTTCGAGATTGAATTTTCTGTTTATTGTTGCAGAGTTAAGTTTACAGTCAGAGCGTTCACCTAATGGTAACTCCATTCCTGATGTTCCTCGTGGCAGACCTTCTTCTTCACTTGACTTGTCTCTTTCTCTTGCTATACCTCATGCGGTTTCTCCTGTCAGGTATCCACCTCCTGCCGAATCTTCTCTTCGTGCCAGGTCCAGGTCTCCTCCTCCTGCAGAATCTTCTCTTCGTGCCAGGTCCAGGTCTCCTCCTGCCCGTCGTTCTTCTTTGTGCCTATATCGACTTACAATTGAAGAACTTGGATCCTTTCGTCTTATTCCGCACACGAATCCGAACCGACGATTCAAAATTCGATCATACACTTTTCCTCGCGATGCACCAATTCAAGTGAAAGGAGGAAATCAGCTCCTTGTGCCCATGCCATCAGGAACGCAAACTGTACTATCAACGTCGAATGGTGAGATCTTTGCAATAATGGTGGAAAATAACAGACTTCTTCGTGGAATATATACATTGAAGTATGGCATGCAAAAACGGGCAAAAATAAACATGGATAGCGGGGTGGTTAAAGAGATGACCACAGAAGAAATCGAGGAATCTCCCTTAGGTAGGCATCGGCCAGTATTAAGGAATTTTAAAATAACAAGGGTAGACGACTTCCACCCCTGAACATTAATATACAAAGACCAGCATTTCAATCTTATAACATTTTCAACATAAAATCTTTTATATTCGGAATAAAAAAATTTCACATTCAAATTTGTTTCTTTATTTCAACCGGAAAGATGACTTGATAACAAAGTCCTTAAATCATCAACAAAACCATTAAATTTCAACAAAGTGATTGAATTTTCAACCAAAAAGTTGAATTTACAACAAAAGAGTGAAATTTTCAACTGAAAGGGAATTAATTAATTCGTACTAAGAAAAACGAATTTCCAGCCAAATGGATGAGCTTGTAACTAAAATGATGAAGTGCCAAACTAAAAAGACGAATTTTCATCAAATTAAGGTTTTTCTGTCAAGAAATGATGAATCGTCTACTGAGATAGTCAATTAGCAGTTTGAAAATAAGTTTTCAACATGAAAACAACAATTTTTTTAACAAATTAGGTCTATTTTCAACACAGAAGTTGAATTGTCCAAACAGAAAAAGAAGAATTTTCGAAAGTGCATTTTTTCAACATACTTATACTCAAAAAATCAAATTGTGTGACAAAATTGCACAAAGAAGCTTAGAAAGAAAAATGTCCTTTAAAAACTGTTATTTAAGAACAAATGCTCATGAAAATCAATTTGTTTAACACGATTGCACAAAAAGAGCTAAGATATTAGAAATATGTTTCCAAATAACATTGTAAAACGGCTTATTAGAGACAGATATATGACAATTAAAAAAAGAGGACGAAAAAACAGAGAGACCACCAAACCACCTCGTTCTCATTTCTCAATTATTATTTTTTTTTATACTGACATGAGAGAAAGGTGTGGAATCGAAAGTTATGCCAGGTCATCACCCACAACTGGGCGACTTCCCCTACTTATTGTATCATTTAAAGTGTCCCAGAAGGCGTCTTTGACATCTCTTGATCCTTGATCTTCGAGATGCTGTCTTGCTTCTTCATTCATAATCAAATCGACTACAATGTTATTCGCTATCTACTCCTGGCCATATTTCAAAACCGTTGCAATTGGTTGATGTTTGATGTTTTATGCTGAGAAGGTCACCAACCTTCAGCAGCGCTGAATTAGATAGGAGTTCCTACTTTCTGATCTCCCAGTTTCCGTCCTACCTCTTGGTAAGGAACCAAAAACTCTTTTTTTTATATATGTATGTTTATAATTATTCATTAATTTCATCTATTTGATTTTTTCCACAATAAATAAATAAATATATATATATATATATATATAACTCACCATGTGCCGTATCTTGCATAGTTTGACCGCACGATTAAATTTTTGGATTTTTCATTATTTTTTGTGCAATAAAAATGTGAATTTGTGAGTACTGTGGATAGCCGTCCATAGAATTTCTGAATTTTGAGGAAAATGGTCTGAAAATCATGAAAATGCTCTAACTTTTTGAATTTCTATCTTTTCGTCAATAATTTTAATTTAATCCAGGGAATTACTAAGTTACTAAATTACTAAATTAACTTAATCCAGGGAATTGCAGTAAAAAAATACAATTTTGACAATTGAGAGTGAAAAATTATAATTTTAATTTTCGTAAAGAATTAGAATTTGACTTGGAGAAGGGAATGTTGGAAAATAATTTTAATTCTAATCTAGAAGAATGGAATTTTTAAAAAAATCTTTGTTCGAATACTGGATTATTATTTTTATCACGAAATCTCCCCGTTCTAGATCAGTAATCTAAGAAATATTTTGAATTTTCAAAAGTCTTTTGAAATCATTCAAATCCTTCGAAAAATAAACCAGAGAAGACCGGGAAATACAATCTATAAATTTTCCACTCAAACGACGGATTGCTTTCAAACGTAGAAGATTATATAAATATCAATATTGGTTCTAAAGAATTTAGTAATAAATCTTTTTTCATTGAAACGTACTCTAATGAAACGTCAATATCTAAGCAGGATAAAAATGCGTTATTTATTGCGTCATAAGTGTTTCTGATGATTATTATTGTTGAAAAATTCAAAAAATGAGGTTGTTCTTTTGGAATAGCTTAAAACTTCAACTAACATGATGAAACTTCAATCAAATGTTGAATTTTCAATAAAGCAGTACAAATTTCAAACAAGTCGTTAAATTTGCAACGAAAAAAATGGATTTTTCAGCAAAAAAAAAAGAAAATCGAATTTTGTGAATAAAAATTAATTGATAACTTAAATTAGGCATCTTCTTCCAAAAATTTCCAACAAAAATGATGAAATTTCAACCAAGGAGATTTAATTTCTATAAAAATGAATGGCTAATTTTTGATGCAGAAAATAATTTTCAACCAAAAAAATATGAAAACTGATAAAAAACTGATAAGGGGTCGTGAACGTAACAAAAGTATGGGAACAGCAAAGTATCTTAGAACGGAACCATTTTTGGAGAATATTACCGACACAGAAGGGAAAAACGAGGAATTCTATAAAAAAGGGGAATAAGGGGAAAAACGTGACATCTGTAAAAGAAAATACAAAAGGAAAATCTTGTTTCCCTCTTTTTTTCCTGTGTTGTACAACTGTTTCGGAAGAGCCGATTACACTACTTTTTGGAAAAAATACTTTGCTTGTCTTAAGTACTTTCGTGCATTCTCTTGCAGAATTTGACTTTCCCTATGTTTATGTTTTCGAAGCTCTTGTCTAGATTGAATCCTCTGTTTCCTGCCATACCTCATCCTGCGGGTTCTCCGGTCAAGCCTTCTCCTCCTGCCGGATATTCCCTTCGGGCCAGGTCCAGGTGTCCTCCTGCCAGTTGTTCTTCTCCACACCTCATTCGGTTTCTCCTGTCAAGTCTGCTCCTTCTGCCAAATTTTCTCTTCGTGCCAGGTCCAGGTCTCCTCCTGCCATACCTCATCCTGAGGGTTCTGCGATCAGGTCTCCTTCTCCTGCCGAATCTTCTCTTCGTGCCAGGTCCAGATCACCTCCTGCTAGTCCTTCTTCTTTACGCCTACAAGGATTTACAACTGAAGAACTTCGTGGAATATATACAATGAAACATGGCATGCAAAAACGGGCAAAAATAAACATGGACAGCGGCAAGGTTGGAGAGATGAACACCAAAGAAGCCGAAGAATCTCCCTTGAGTAACAATCATCCAATCTGCAACAATGTTCAAATAATTAGCGTGAACGACCTTTGTCCACATAATTCTCAAAATTAAAGAGAATTTAAATCTTGCAGCATTTTCAACATCGAACCTTCTAGAAATCAGAATAAAAAAATTTCAAGTTGAAACTTACTTTTCTATTTCTACCAAAAAATGAAAAAGGTTACACTTCAACCAAGGAAAGTTGAATTTTCAAACAAATAGTTGGATTTTCAAGAAAAAGACTGATGTTCAATTAAACAGTTGCATTTAGAATCCATTACTTAACTTTGAAGAAAAAAATACGAATTTGAAAAAAATGTTCGAATCAAATGATTAAATTCTCGAGCCGAAATCGAAGGGACTTAGTTCACAGCTTGATGATTCGTTACTTGGTTTTCGAAGAGTTGAAAGCACGTAACTTATTCCGAGTGACTTGTAGACAAAATTTAATAGTATGACTGCTGGAAACGTAAGACAGCTAACAAGGCGGTTCATGATGCGAAACTGATCTTAAATGGCAGCACCGAGCCGAGTACTAGACCCTCAGTTACATGCTGAGTTAGGTTATAGTTCACAAAATAACTTATTGTATAATAATTTCCACTGAAAGTATGAATTACTTTCACATATAAGATGATACTCATCTGTCTTCCATTATGCTTCCGAGTCATGCATTGTCTGACTGTATACATGTTCCTTCACTTATTATGAAGGCTGTACATTAATAGTGTGGAATAAATCATTGAAATTATTGCTTTAGTTTGAGCACACATATGTCCTCATATTCCATACCTTTGGGTTTGACTTTGAAATTGTGATTGTTCAAATTTGTAGGATTAGCAGTAATCGTATGATGATTGACACATTTATAATTATCTTGTCATGGCAGAATCTGCAATTAGCTTCTTCCGTTAACTGAGCTTCGTCAATATTCATTAAATTCTTATCCCTCTATGGTAACCCGATTTAAGTACGTTGTGGTTTTTATCTTACCGGCCGTATCGCTGTTACCACAATTAGGTTTAAATTCAGCGAGAATCGGTAATGCGCCTGCTGATAGCTAATGGCGTAAGCTTAACGTACGCAAAGTAGGTTGCGCCTAGTTAGACGTTACATCCAATTTTTCAAAATTGGGGATGTAACAGAACTGGGAAATCTCGTAAGGAATTATAATTTAGACTTCAGGAGAGGGAATTTCTGTTGAAAAATATTATTCGACTTGGAACATAAAATTTTTGATATGGAACGGAAATTTTGTAGCATAATTTTAATTCTGATTTGCAAGCAGGGAATTAGAAAAGTGAAATGCATCAATAATGAAGTGAAACAGATACAAGCGATATAAAGGATACGAAGGTACCATAATCTACTCAGTTGTATTTTTATTCTAAGCACTTTCATTTTCCTTTGGTTTTGGGGAGTGAATATGTAGTAACCAAAAAACGTTCAAGCTCGTGTTTAATAGAGACTTAAAAAGTTAGGAAAATATTATCTATTAATATAACAGAAAATTTCACAAGATTACATAGGATCATACAAGATTACGCAAGATTATATGAGGGTAAATTGGAATGCACAAGATATGGGGATTACATAGATTAAATGGGATTTCAAAATATTACAGGGAATAAAACAAGACTGAGATTATACAATATTACGGAGATCACACAGGATTACATGGTATTACATGAAGATTGTATGCCAGATTATAACGTGACATTTCAAACGAATAGCATAATTTTTATCTAGAAAAGATAAATTTTCAATTAAAAATGCAGAATTTATTGTTTGCCGAATCTTCAAAAAATTAATAATATATTAACAAAATGTTTTCATCTTTAACCAATTAGTTCAATCTTATACCGAGAAAGATAATTTTTCAATAAATAATGTAATATTAGATACGCCCACTTGAAGCGATTTATATGTTGAATCGAAACCAGTTGAATTTACCCGAGGAACTAGTTTTTACTTTGTTTCATAGGAAGGGTATTTACAAAAACAATCCATTTTCCAAGTCCGAATTCATCAGAATCGGAAAACTCCTTGTTCCAAATCATAATTTGTTTGAATACAAACATTGATTTAAAACAGCTTCCTGGGATTTCGCCTCAGCCGTACCTAACCTCCGAACAGGAGGAAAGGACGGCTTGAATCAACTGAGTAAAAGTGAACTTACCGTCTAGCCAAGATCCGAGTCTAGGATAACGACTAGGTTAAGTCACTCGTTCATTGTTTTTTTGTACCCACTAATAATAGTAGACTGCCTATATAAGTATGGGGTCGGTGTCGAGGCTAAACATCAATCTGACAGCTCGAAAACATTGAGCAGACGACGCAGAGCATCGACAGCCGACCAGTAATCAAAGAAGAAGGAAGACAGGAGGGAACGTAACCGATACGGCGCAGCAGTCCCGCGCAATTAACGAGAGGACAGCACCGCCTGGTCACAGCTGCATCCAGCGATCACGCTACACCGGCTAAATGGAGAGGCCGAAGTCGGCGGCCACGTTCCACCGTCGCCGCAAGACAGCAGCGCCGATACCGGCGGTGAGTACCAATACCAAGTCGGTCGTCGTGTCACACCGAACGAGCCCTGCTATGCTACCTCGTTAAGCTCCACTTGCAACGTCGGAGGCAGTATGTAGTAGACCACAGTGCGTTCACTCTGTGAGACTTGAATGGGGAATTAGCGAGCACGACATTTAGCGAATGCGACTCCTAGGGGGAATAGAATTAACTAAATTGCGCTGAGCAGACCTCTCCCTCCCCCTTTACCCCTAATCCTAATTTTATTTTATTCATTTGAGCATCATTTGTTTCGTTCCAAGTATAATTTATATTAAAGAAAAATTATTATCTAAATACGTTTGCAGAAGTTGATCTTTGTACTTATTAAATTGAAATACAAGTTTCGTCTTAGGCAACACATTTCGAGGTTAGCAATGATGTTCGAACCTCTTAAAATATGTACCGCAAAACTTGTATCACTAACAAAGAGTGAACACCATAATTCACATCAACAGGAGCAAACAAATATTTCAATAAACACTCTTCTTTAATATAAAATATACTTTAAATCTTGAAATATTTGGACGTGCCACCACGTGCTACAACGCACCGAGTTGACAAGTCCCCCTGGCCCCTGTAAAACCGAAATCGTCTTTGCATATTTTTGAAAAGATGCGCCGCCAATCGGGAATAGAAGACACTAAACACGGTCTCATTTTTCCCCATTAGAGTGAACGCACTGTGTAGTAGACTCAACCAACCCCGCAACACGAGGTGGCTCGGGGACCCAGCGCTGCTAACGTCCAGCAAACGGCCATATTCGAGAAAATGAGTGAGGACCAATGGGAAGATGGGCAGCCCAGTTGACGGACACAATAAGCAAGCAGCAATGGTACAAAGGCACCCATTGGTCGAGATCGACAAACAAGCCTTTTCTGCTGCAACCATCCAATCGACAGCCTCGACACGAAGGAATTACGGGTCGGAATGAAAGGAACAGAAGGAAGAGGAGAGAAGCACGTTTTCTCAACACTTTTACTCTTGGCTTGGCAGCGGTGTGGCTGGCCGTTTCGTAGTGCCAGGAGAGACACCATAGCTATTTTTGGAAAAAGGACGAAGGGATCTTGGAAGGAATGACGCAAAGCAAAGAAGACCTTGCGAGGTGGCTGCAACGTAGGTAACACACCTTACCCTCTAAACGTTGGTCTCAGCCCGTATTGTTTTATGCCTCCGGGGAAGTGTTCATTTTCCGCGAGTAATAGTTACAGTCAGTGCCGCGTGGGTCATCCAAGGTCCCCTCGCCAACCGGAAAGCTGAAACACGCCCGACTCAGAGCCTGATATTAGCAAGTCGAGACGGGCGTCCCTCACCTCGAACCGTGGGTGGTAATACGCCAATAGGCCCGCGAAATGACGTGGTGTGAACGCGGGTGCCTCAGCGATCACGACGAAAGCGACAGGTTGCTTCCAGGGGATGTGATCTGTCTGTTTCGTGCTCAAAAAGGTAATAGACTCGACATTGATGTGAATTTAGAACATTGTTGTGTAGTGGATTTTCATTAAATTTTTTTAAACTTGTTAATTACTTCATAAATTAAACTTCTCTTCCGCTTACACGATTCTCACCCCTTCGTGCGTCTCGTATTGTAACTGAAGTGAGCCAGTTCACCTGTCAAGTGCGACGGGTCCGGAACCAGCGGGGCTCGAATAGGGGAACCTATCTGGTGCCTAAGATAAATAAGAATCAACAAGCTTTGTCGGTTGTTCGTGGATCAGAAGGATGTGACCCACGAACTCGGTTATTCCGGTAATGGTCTCGCGGTCAACAGGTAAGTGGCAGCCATTTTAAGTAACCGGGTTTTCCATCCTGGGCCATCCCCGGCCGGTCGTGGCTAACAGAATAAT
>CAKNXH010070708.1:0-12857 GCA_932178445.1 Andricus quercusramuli | reverse complement strand
CCAAAAAAAGTTTGAACAAATTGATTCCCCATTCAACAAAGTAGTTGGATTTAAAAAAAAATATTTTTTTTCAGATAACAGAGATAAATTTTCAACCAAAACCAAAATAAATAAATTTCCAGTGAAAAAAATTAATTTCCAACCAAAGAAATAAATTTTCAACCGAGAAAATTAATTTTATACCTAAAGAGACGAATTTTCAACCAAATACATGAATTTTCAATAACAAAAATATTAATTTTCAACATACAATGGACAAGTTAAATTTACACTTACAAGATGAATCATTTTCTTCCCAAAGATACGACTTTTCACTGAAAATTATGGTTTTTCAACAAAATAATTAAATTTTCAAATAGAAAAGATAAATTTTTAAATAAAAAAGATAAGTTTTCAACCAAAACTGGAATAATTAAATTTTCAGTGAAAAAAGTTAATTTAAAAAAAAAACGAATTTTTAACCAAAGAGATGAATTTTGAACAAAAAATATGAATTTCCAACATATAAATAGAATTTTTCAACATAAAAAAGAGAAGATAAATTTTCAATTTAAACAATTAATTTACAATCAACAAAAAACGAATTTCCGACAAAATAGTTCAATTTACAAGCAAAGTGAAAAATCTTGAACCAAAAAAAAAGTTTTAACAAATTAATTCCACATTAAACGAAGTATGTATTTGAATTGTTAACCCAAATGAATCATTTTCTTCAACAAAAAAAATACAAATTTTTAACAAAATGCATGAATTTTCAACCAATTAGTTAAATATTCAAATAAAAACCAAGAAGATTAATTTTCTACCCAAAACATGAATTTTTAACCAAAAATGGGCATATTAAATTTTCAACTAAAAAATTCATTTTAAACCAAAAAGAAAAACAATTTTCAACAAAACATTTAAATTTTCAACCACATGAATCTTCAACCAAAAAATGAATTTTAGACAAAAAACCATGAATTCTCAACGAAAAATTTAGTAGTTGATCTTTGAACCAAAACAGATTTCAATTTTAAATAAAAAAACAGCTGAATTCAACCAAAAAAAACTAATTTTCCGCAAAATAGTTGAATTCTAACAAAAAAATCATATTTTCAAACAGAACAAAAAATATTTCAACCGCCGAAAATTATTTAATTCAACAATTTTTCAGTCAAGAGGAAAAAAAATTTACCAAATTGTTCAAATTTCAAGCCAAAGAGACTCATTTTTTACAATATACAATTGTTGAAATCAAAATATGAAAATTCAACTGTTGAAATCAACTTTTGAAAATTCAACTGTTAAAAGTTGGGACTATTTTAGGAGCTAAAATAATGCTATGTTTATTTGAACTATTATTTATTTTATACATTCTTTTTGGTTGAAAAGTTTTTTTTTTTGCTTGAGAATTCATCTTTTTTAGTTAAAAATGCTACTTTTTTGTTAAAACTTTAATTATTTTCATGAAAATTCAACCATTTTTTTAAAAAAAGTCATCCATTTTTGTTGAAAATTCTTTTTTTTTGGGTTAAAATTTTAATTGTTTGGGTAAAAAATTAAACTACTTTGTTGAAAATTCGTACCTTTTAGCTGAATTCAACTGTTTTTTATTTAAAATTCAAATCTTGTTTGGTTGAAACATCAACTACTATATTTTTTGTTGAGAATCCATTTTTTTTATAAGTATTAAACTATTTTCTTGGAAATTGAACTTTGTCGAAAGTTCTTTCTATTCTAGAAAATTTAACCATTGGGTTAAAAAATAAACATTTTTGTTGAAAATTCACATTTTCGGGTTCAAAATTCAACTGTTTTGTGGAAAATTCGTATTTTGGCTTCAAAATACACTAATTTCGTAGACATTTTTATCTTTCTAGGTAGAACATATGAGTATTTTTTTTTTAAATTTAATTCTTTTTTTTTAATTCAACAAGTTTTTTTAAATCATACTTTTTGGTTTAAAATTCAACTAATTGGTTGGAAATCAATTTTTTTGTTGAAAATTCATATTTTTGGTTAAAACTGCACATGTTTGGCTTAAAATTAATCTGTTTTGGTTGAGGATTCAACTATTTTTTGTTGATATGTATATCAACTACTTGGTTAAAAATTAAACTTAAAGTTAGAAAGTCGAAAATTCATTTTTTAATGGTTGAATAATAATTTTTTAAAATGAGAATTCAAGTATTCCATTGCTGGTTAAAAATTTATTTTTTTGGTTGAAAATTCAAATAAAATTAACAAATTAACTACAAAACAGTTAAATTTTTAAGCAGATAGTGGAATTTTTAACCGAAAATGTAAATTTTTAACAAAAAATTTAATTTTCAACTAAACAGGTCAAAATGCTACCAAGCTTTTTAATTTTCAAGCCAAAAAGACGACTTTTACACAAAACAGTTAAATTTTGAACCAAAAAATATGAATTTTTAACAAGAAAGTAAATTTACAAAGAAATAGTTTAATTTTCTACCAAATTGATGAATCCTCAACCAAACCAAATTAATTTAGAACCAAAAAGTGGCATTTTTAACCACCAAAAAGAAATTCACCTTTTTGATTAGAAATCTAATCTTTTTCGGTTTAAAATTATCATTTTTGGTTGAAAATTAAACTTTGTTGCTTGAAAGTTAAACTATTTCATTAAAGATTCTTTTTTTTAACATTCTTTGGATGGAAATGTTTCTAATTTGTTAAAAATTCATTTTTTGTTGGTTGAATATTAATTTTTCAAACTGAGAATTTAACTATTCCATTTTTGGTCAAAAATTGATCTTTTTTAGTTAAAAATTCAACTAAAATCAACCAATTCGTTACAAAACCGTTGAATTTAAAAAAAAAGTTAATTTTTCCAGCAAATAGTTAAAGTTTCATAAAAATAGATTAATTTCTAACCAGCTAGTGGCATTTTTAACCAAAAACGTACATTTTTAACAAAAAATTCAATTTTTAACTAAATAGGTCAAAATGCTACCAAGATTTTTAATTTTCAAAAAAAAAGACGACTTTTACACAAAACAGTTAAATTTTGAACCAAAAAATATGAATTTTTAACAAAAAAGTAAATTTAACACGAAATACTTTAATTTTCTACCAAATTGATGAATCCTCAACCAAACCAAATTAATTTAGAACCAAAAAGTGGCATTTTTAACCACCAAAAAGAAATTCACCTTTTTGATTAGAAATCTAATCTTTTTCGGTTTAAAATTATCATGTTTGGTTAAAAATTAAACTTTTTTGCTTGAAAGTTTAACTATTTCATTAAAGATTCTTTGGATGAAAATGTTTCTAATTTGTTGAAAATTCATTTTTTGCTGGTTGAATATTAATTTTTAAAACTGAGAATTTAACTATTCCAATGTTGGTTAAAAATGGATCTTTTTTAGTTGAAAATTCAACTAGAATCAACAAATTCTTTACAAAACCGTTGAATTAAAAAAAAAGTTAAATTTTCTAACAAATAGTTAAAGTTTCATAAAAATAGTTTAATTTTTAACCAGATAGTGGCATTTTTAACCAAAAATGTAAATTTTTAACAAAGAATGTAAATTTTCAACTAAACAGGTCAAAATGCTACCAAGCTTTTTAATTTTCAAGCCAAAAAGACGACTTTTACACAAAACAGTTAATTTTTGAACCAAAAAATATGAATTTTTAACAAAAAAGTAAATTTACAACGAAATAGTTTAATTTTCTACCAAATTGATGAATCCTCAACCAAACCAAATTAATTTAGACCAAAAAAGTTGAATTTTCAACAACAAAAAACAAATTTTTAACCAAGGAGATGAATTTTGAACAAAAAAATTTGAATTTTCAATATATAAATAGGAATTTTCAACATAAAAAAGGACAAGATAAATTTTCAATTTAAAAAATTAATTTACAATGAAACAAATTAATTTAGAACCAAAAAGTTGCATTTTTAACCACCAAAAAGAAATTAATCTTTTTGATTAGAAATCTAATCTTTTTCGGTTTGAAATTATCATGTTTGGTGGAAAATTAAACTTTTTTGCTTGAAAGTTAAACTATTTCATTAAGGATACTTTTTTTTTTGTTGAAGATTCTTTGGATGAAAATGTTTCTAATTTGTTAAAAATTCATTTTGTGTTGGTTGAATATTAATTTTTTAAACTGAGAATTTAACTATTCCATTTTTGATTAAAAATTGATCTTTTTTAGTTGAAAATTTAACTAAAATTAACAAATTCTTTACAATACAGTTGACTTTTCCAAAAAAAGTTAATTTTTCTAACAAATAGTTAAAGTTTCATAAAAATAGTTAAATTTTTAACCAGATAGTGGAATTTTCAACCAAAAATGTAAATTTTTAACAAAAAATGTAAATTTTCAACAAAAAATTTCATTTTTAACTAGATAGGTCAAAATGCTACTAAACTTTTTAATTTTCAAGCCAAAAAGACGACTTTTCCACAAAACAAGTACATTTTTAACCAAAAAATATGAATTTTCAACAAAAAAGTTAATTTACAACGAAAAAGTTAAATTTTCCACCAAATTGATGAATCATCAACCAAGCCAAATTGATTTAGACCCAAAAAGTTGATTTTTCAACAACAAAAAACAAATTTTTAACCAAAGAGATGAATTTTGAACAAAAAAAAATGAATTTTCAATATATAAATATGAATTTTCAACATAAAAAGGACAAAATACATTTTCAATTGAAAAAATTAATTTACGATCAACAAAAAACGAATTTTCGACAAAATAGTTTAATTTTCAACCAAAGTCAAAAATCTTGAAAAAAAAGTTTTAACAAATTAATTCCACATTGGACGAAGCATGTATTTGAATTTTCAACCAAAATGAATTATTTTCTTGCAAAGAATACAAATTTTCAACAAAATACATGAATTTAAAATGGATAAAAATGTTTCTATTTTGTTGCAAATTTGTTTTTTTATAGATCGAATATTAATTTCTTTAAAAAAAATTAAAATCTTCCATTTTTTGTTGAAAGTTGACCTTTTTTAGTTGAAAATTCAACTGAAACCGACAAATTATTTACAAAACAATTGAATTTTCAACAAAAAAGTTAATTTTTCTACCAAATAGTTCAAGTTTGAGAAAAATAGTTTAATTTTTGACCAGATGGTAGGATTTTTAACCAAAAATTTGAATTTCTAACAAAAATTTCATTTTTAACCAAACAGGTAAAAATGCTACCAAGCTTTTAAAATTTCAAACCAAAAAGACGACTTTTCCACAAAACAGTTAAATTTTTCACCAAAAAATATGAATTTTAACAACAAAATTTAACAAAATTAATTCCACATTCAAGCAAGTAGTTGAATTTCTAAACAAGATGAATCATTTACTTTCAAAAAATTCGACTAAAAAGCATGGTTTTTCAACCAAATAATTAAATTTTCAAGTAAAAAAGATACATTTCCAAATGAAAAAAAAAATTTATAATAAAAAAGATCAATTTTCAACCAAAACTGGAATAATTAAATTTTCAGTAAAAAAAATTAATTTTCAACAGGAAAAAAACGAATTTTCAACAACAAAAAACAAATTTTTAACCAAAGAGATGAATTCTGAACCAAAAAAAATATGAATTTTCAATATATAAATATGAATTTTCAACATAAAGAGGACAAGATAAATTTTCAATTTGATAATTAATTTGCAATCAACGTAAAACGAATTTTCGACAAAATAGTTTAATTTTCAACCAAAGTGAAAAATCTTGAACCAAAAAAAAAGTTTTAACAAATTAATTCCACATTCGGCGAAGTATTTATTTGAATTTTCAACCAAAATGAATCATTTTCTTCCAAAAAATACAAATTTTTAACAATGTAAATGAATTTAAAATGGATAAAAATGTTTCTATTTTGTTGAAAATTTGTTTTTTATAGATTAAATATTAATTTCTTTAAAAGAGAATTTAACTATTCCGTTTTCGGTCAAAAATTTACAGTTACAAAAATTAGTTTACAAAAAAAAATGAATTTTCGACAAAAAACTTCAATTTTCAACCGAAGAGACGAATCTTCATCTAAAAAAAATTTTTAAAACTAATACCACATTCAATGAAGTAGTTGAATTTTCAAACAAGATGAATACCTTTCTTCCAAAAAATACGACTTTTCACCAGAAGCAGGGGTTTTCAACCAAATAATTACATTTTCAAGTAAAAAAGAAAAATTTTCAAATGAAAAAAGATAAATTTTCAACCAAAATTGGAATAATTAAATTTTCAGTAAAAAAAATTAATTCTCAACAACAACAAAAACGAATTTCCAACAACAAAAAACATATTTTTAACAGAAAGATATGAATTTTCAATATATAAATATGAATTTTCAATTTAAAAAATTAATTTACAATCAACAAAAAATGAATTCTCGACAAAATAGTTCAATTTTCAACCAAAGTGAAAAAGTTTGAACAAATTAATTCCACATTCAACGAAGTATGTATTTGAATTTTCGACCAAAATGAATCATTTTCTTCCAAAAAATACAAATTTTTAACAATATAAATGAATTTAAAATGGATAAAAATGTTTCTATTTTGTTGAAAATTTGTTTGTTATAGATTGAATATTAATTTCTTTAAAAGAGAATTTAATTCTTCCATTTTTGGTCGAAAATTGATCTTTTTTATTTGAAAATTTAACTATTTGGCTAAAAATTCATAGCTTCATAGCTTTAAAAACAATTTAATGAAACTTTTGCAATGCAATATTTTTCTGCTGTTTATTATTTAGCTAATTTAGGTTTATTTGCAATGAAATAATGAAATTGTCAACAAATAAGTTGCATTTCCAACGAAATAATTGAATTTTTCGAAGACAGTTTAATTCTTAACAAAATCGATGAATTTTAAATCCACAAGGACGAATTTTCTGTCAAAATAGTTAAATTTTCAACCAAAGAGTTGAATTTGAAAAAAAATCAACAACATTGTTGAATTTTTAACCAAATAGTTTAGCTTTTAACTTACAAAGATGAATTCTTAACCAAAACGACGAATTTTCAACAAAGAAAATTAATTTTCTACCAAAAAATGACAAATTTTCAACAAAATAAAGCAATTTCTAAACAAATAATAACATAGGTTTCCAAACGAATAGTTGAATTTTCTACTAAAGACGATAAATTTCCATCCAAAAATGGAATAGTGGAATTTTCAGTTAAAAAAATTAATTTTCGTAGAAAAAAAGGATTTTCAACAAAATAGTTCAGTATTCAACCAATATAATAAATTTAAAGAGAAGTAGTTTAATTTTCAATCAAGTAGTTGAATTTTCAATAAGGAAGATTTTTAATTTCTACCATAAAAAAAAAATAATTTTAATGCAAAAAAAATCATTTCTAACAGAATAGTTTAATTTTTAACAAATAAAACGAGTTTTTAACAAAGTAGTTCTACGTTCAACCAAAAGGTTGAATTTTAAACCAAAAAAAGGTGAATTTTTAAAGAAAAATTTAATAGTTGAATTTTCGACTAAAAACGATCAATTTTCAACCTAAAATGAAATAGTTGAATTTTTAATTCAAAAAATTAATTAACATACAAAAATAAAGTTTTTTCAACAAAATAGTTCAATTTTCAGGCAATAAGATGATTTTTTATTAAAGTTTTTTTAGATTCCAACCAAGTAATTGAATTTTTAATGAAGGGAATACATTTTCTAATAAAAAAGAGATGAATTTACAACAAAAAAAAGAATTTTCAATAAAATAGTTAAATTTTTAACCTTGAACAGACAAATAATTTAATTTTTAACTACAAATTATTAATTTCCAGAAAAATAGATTTGAACTAAATAGCTGAATTTTGAACCTAATATTTTTTTACAAAACAGTTGAATTTTCAACCCGAAATTATTAATTTTCTACCAAAGAGACAAATTTTGTAATGAAAAAGACGAATTTTCAACAAATACAAATTTTTCAGACAAGACAGGAAAAAATGTCAAAGAAATTGTTAAACATTCAATTCAAAAGACAGTATTTTCAAGCAGAAAATATTAATTTTCAACAAAAAAGTTCATTTTTAACGAAAAAATTGCAATTTTAATCAAAAGAGAGAAAATTTCCACCAACAGGATTAGTTTTCTACCAATAAAGATGAATTTTGGACTTAAAAAAAAGATTAAATTTCAGCAAAAAAAATGGGAAAGTTACATTTGTAGCTTAACACATTAATTTTAGATGAAAAAAAAGAATATTCAGCCACATACTTAAATTTTCTATGAAAGAGATCAACCCTCAAACAAATAAATTTTTAACAAAGTGGTTCTAGTTTTATCCAAATGATTGAATATTCAATTTAAAAAATATCAATTTTCAGCCAAAAATAGTTAGTTAAAAATAGTAAGTTTAAACATTATTTTTCAACCAAAAAAAGTCATTTTCAACCAAAAACATTAATTTTCTACTAAAAACTATGAGTTCTCAACGAATAATGCAATAGTAAATATTTCAAATAAAAAGTATGACTTGTTAATAAAAATTGTTGAATTTGCAACCAAATAATAAAAATCTTCCAAGGTGTCCAGCGATTCTTAGAAAGAAAATTCAAGGTCTTTTCCAGGTTTTCCAGGTCTACTTTTTTTACATCGAATAATGAAATAACCGTTTTTTATACCTTCAAAAAATGAGCCATTTCATTTCATTTTTGTTCATTGCTGAAGTATTTAAAAGCTTTGTGAAATCTTTGAAAATCTTTTGGAATGTTAACAAATTGTTGTAAAATCTTTGAAAACTTTGCGAAATTTTTTGAAATCATTATGTAATCTATGAAATATTTGTGAAATTATTCTTTGTTTGTGAAATCTTTTTTATTCGTTTGAAATCATTGAAATATTTGAAAATCTTTGCGAAATCTTTGTGAAATCTTCTAAAAAATTTGGAAATAGTTTAAAATCTTTTTAATGTTTTGAAATCGTTTAAAATCTTGAAATCTTTTGAAATCCTTGTGAATTCTTTGAAATATTTGTAAAATCTTTCTGAAATCTTTTGCATTCAATTAAAATTATTGAAATATCTAAAACCTTTGTGAAATCTTTTGAAATATTCAGAAACATGTCGAAATCATGAAATGTTTTGAAATTCTTATTAAATCTTTGAAATATTTGTGAAATCTTTTGAAATATTCTAAGAAATTTGAAATCTGGTGTACTGTACCCTTTTTGAAATCTTTGAAATTCTTGTATTTTATAAAATCTTGAATACATTTTTTATGAAATCTTTGAAACATTTGTGAAATCTTTCTGAAATCTTTATTTTCATTTAAAATCATTTCAAATATTTAAAATCTTTGTAAAATCTTATAAAATCTTCTAAAAAATGTTGAAATCCTTTAAAATCTCGGAAATCCTTATCAACTTTTTGAAATATTTTTAAATCTTCTTCTAAATCTTTGAAATTCTTGTATATTTTAAAAATCTTTAATAAATTTTGTATAAAATCTTTTAAATATTTGTGAAATCTTTTGTATTCGTTTGAAATCATGGAAACATTCGAAATCTTTGTGAGATATTTTCAAACCATCTGAAAAATGTTGAAATCATTTTAAAATCTTTGAAATATTTTCAAATCTTTGAAATCTGGTGTACATTTTACAAATTTTGTTTTTTCTTTCGAAATCTTTGAAATACTTGAAATCTGTTGAAATCATTATGAATTCTTTGTAAAATCTTTCTAGAATCTTTCGTATTTTTTGAAATCATTGAAGTATTTCAAATCTTTGTGAAATTTTCTGAAATCTTCTAAAAAAATTGAAATCGTTTGAAATCTACGAAATTTTTTTAAATCGTTACAATCTTTGTAAAATGTTTGCCAAATATTCGTGAAATCTTTCTCAAATTTTTGTTTGTGAAACCTTTCGTATTCGTTGAAATCATTGAATTATTTCAAATCATATTATATCTTGATAAATAAAAAATTTTTCAGTAGAAATATTTCTTCTAAACGAGATTTTTCTTCCATAATAGACACCCTGATCTTCACTACAATTACAATCGACAGTATGAAGCAAATGTAAGAAAATAAATAAAAATACAAGGAAAATAAACCGTGATAAAATAAACAGTCTATTGTTGAAAAGGAAATTTTTTTTCGTCCAGCGGAGAAAAAGTTTTAAAAAACTATTTTTTCTTTAAAAGAACAAAAATTCCAAAACCATGAGCAAAATTCAAGGACTTTTCCAGGTTTTCAAGGGTTTCCAGGACACTAGACACTCTGATAGAGACTCCGTGAAAGAATTTCTTACCTTATGGTCGGAATACACGACGACTAAATTAAGCGTCTCTTCCTGAACAGCCATGGCAGTAGCCGGACAACTATATTTCGGTAACGACCAGGGTTTCCTCGACTCCATCGTCAGATCTCCATCCACTTGATAAACAACAATCCGACTTTCGCTATCCGATAAAATTAAATACCTCCCATCTGGAGAAAAACAGGCAAGCCCAACACGATAAATAGACTCGCTATCCGTTTCAAAAGCCCCAAACTGCCTCAACCGATTCTTCTTTTCAATCTCATAAAACGTCACAGTGTTCCCTTTCCCACTATTGTTTATCGTCACAAGTCGTTTCGAATTCGGACTAAAAAATATCTTCTGAACCCTATTCAACGGAATATCCGTATCATTTCTACATAAACTCGCATTTCCCTCGATGACATCAAAATTAAAAACCCTGAGATGACTCTCGGTCGAGTAGACAATGATTTTCGAAGTCTTGTTAACAGCACAAGTGACAATATTCTCCTCATCTTTCGTCTGGAGGGTGAGAAGCTTCACCGGCTCCTCTTTCAGCTGATGCAAAGTTCCAACCGGAAGAGAATCCTGGGAACTCTCCCCAAGTCTCCAAAGTTCGAGGAAGTTGCTGTACCTCAGCAGAATACATCTCGATTTTTTGCAAACACTGACACAAGGTGGCTGTAATAATGGCGGGTACTTGACGAGAAATTTCGGTGGATAACTTGACTGTGCCAAGTATCCATCAACTCCAGCTGAATAGAGTTTTCCGTTGGCTTCAACCAAAGCCCGAACATCATGAACATGCAGTCTCCTCTCTGTTCCTCTGACCCACTGGATTCTTCCCTTAGATATGACTTTGGAGAAGATACGAATCACAGGATCAACACCGGCACAATAAAACATACTCTTATCATCAGACATGGTGATGGCTTGAATATCAGCCGTGTGGCTCTCATAAGTTTCTATCAAGGACCCCAGGTTGGGATCCCAGATGCAAATGGCTCCACGAGAATCACCGGAAATGATCGTATTCTCTTCAGTGACTTCCAGACACCAAACTATTGTTTCCTTCTTAGCTTCCTTCCTCGAGGTCGTCATTCTGTGGACTGCGTGTCCGGTCAAGGTGTTCCAAACACGGACAGTGTCAGAGGAACCACTGAAAATCATATCGCCAGTGTTGTCCCACTTGAGGCAGAGAATTCGGCCCTTCTGCTTATCGAAAATTCTCTCGTAGAGGAGAGAGTCTGAGGTGACG
Organism: Andricus quercusramuli; assembly: GCA_932178445.1. Taxonomy (NCBI): domain Eukaryota; kingdom Metazoa; phylum Arthropoda; class Insecta; order Hymenoptera; family Cynipidae; genus Andricus; species Andricus quercusramuli. The sequence continues at coordinate 1,363 of CAKNXH010070708.1, read as the reverse complement.
AAGAAGGTGTTGATGTAGCCATCTTCAGTTCCGATCGCGAGGCGCGTTTTCGTCCGATTTACGTCCATACACCAGGCTGCTCCTCCTGTCACTCCTATCTCGGATTTTTGACTTAATTTTTTCAAATCATATTCTACTATCATTGCCCGAAGACCCGTGGAGAAAAGGCGTGATCCTATCCAGAGGATCGCCTCGATCGAAGTGTCGGAACCACCTGGTATTGTGCAGAGGATGAAGGGTGCGTTCTCCACATTCCATATTTCTAGGGTGCTGTCCTCTCTGGAAGAAAAAAATATTTTTTAATACACATCAGGGTGTCCAGCGATTCTTAGGAACGAAATTCAAGGTATTTTCCAGGTTTTCCAGGTCAAGAAGTCAAGTTTTTCCAGGTCTCCTTTTTTTTACATCAACTAATGAAATAATAATTTGTTATCCATGTAAAAAATGAGCTATTCAATTTTTTATTTGTCAATAATTTCTAAAAATATATTGGAAATCTTTGAAATATTTGTGAAAGCTTTCTTCAATCTTTGTTTGTGAAATCTTTCGTATTCGTTTGAAGCCATAGAAATCTTTGAAATCGTTTAAAATTTTTGAAATGTTTTGAAACCTTTAAAATTCTTGTATTATTTTGATATCTTTATGAAATTTCTATGAAATCTTTCTGAAATCTTTTGTATTCATTAAAAATCATAACAATATTTTCAATCTGTGTGAAATCTTTTGAAATCTGAAAAATCTAGTTTACTATAACCTTTAAGACCTTTGAAATCTTTTGAAAGTTTTTTAAAAATCTTTGAATTCCTTGCAACCTTTATGAAATGTTCGAAATCTTTGGGAATTTGTTGTAAAATTTTTCAAATCTTTATCAAATCTTTTCAAATATTTGTGAAATTTTGCTCACATCTTTGTTTGTGAAATCTTTTTTATTCGTTGAAATCAGAGAATTGAATTGAAATCTTAGAAATCTGGTGTACTGTAAACGTTTTCAAATCTTTGAAATCCTTGAAATTTTTGTACAATGTTCAAAATCCTTTTAAATAAAATAAAAATCTTTGAAATATTTTGAAACCTTTTGAAACTGAATTAAAATCGAAATTTTAAACTAATAATGTTTATACTTTGTAAGTTGAATGTCACAAAAAAATGTATACTTGTACAATTCTATATTTGCGGAGACGAAATAAAAAACTTATAGAATTATTCACAATATCAGGGTGGCGATTCGGCGGACAATTTCAAATTTCTGGTCATTTCCCCGTCAAGTTTTAATTTTCAACAAAAAAAAAACGGGTTTTCAAAAAAATAGTTAAACTTTCAACCGGAGTGATGAATTTTCAAATAAAATTATAAATCTTCAACT
>CAKNXH010070707.1:0-12956 GCA_932178445.1 Andricus quercusramuli | reverse complement strand
CCAAAAAAAGTTTGAACAAATTGATTCCCCATTCAACAAAGTAGTTGGATTTAAAAAAAAATATTTTTTTTCAGATAACAGAGATAAATTTTCAACCAAAACCAAAATAAATAAATTTCCAGTGAAAAAAATTAATTTCCAACCAAAGAAATAAATTTTCAACCGAGAAAATTAATTTTATACCTAAAGAGACGAATTTTCAACCAAATACATGAATTTTCAATAACAAAAATATTAATTTTCAACATACAATGGACAAGTTAAATTTACACTTACAAGATGAATCATTTTCTTCCCAAAGATACGACTTTTCACTGAAAATTATGGTTTTTCAACAAAATAATTAAATTTTCAAATAGAAAAGATAAATTTTTAAATAAAAAAGATAAGTTTTCAACCAAAACTGGAATAATTAAATTTTCAGTGAAAAAAGTTAATTTAAAAAAAAAACGAATTTTTAACCAAAGAGATGAATTTTGAACAAAAAATATGAATTTCCAACATATAAATAGAATTTTTCAACATAAAAAAGAGAAGATAAATTTTCAATTTAAACAATTAATTTACAATCAACAAAAAACGAATTTCCGACAAAATAGTTCAATTTACAAGCAAAGTGAAAAATCTTGAACCAAAAAAAAAGTTTTAACAAATTAATTCCACATTAAACGAAGTATGTATTTGAATTGTTAACCCAAATGAATCATTTTCTTCAACAAAAAAAATACAAATTTTTAACAAAATGCATGAATTTTCAACCAATTAGTTAAATATTCAAATAAAAACCAAGAAGATTAATTTTCTACCCAAAACATGAATTTTTAACCAAAAATGGGCATATTAAATTTTCAACTAAAAAATTCATTTTAAACCAAAAAGAAAAACAATTTTCAACAAAACATTTAAATTTTCAACCACATGAATCTTCAACCAAAAAATGAATTTTAGACAAAAAACCATGAATTCTCAACGAAAAATTTAGTAGTTGATCTTTGAACCAAAACAGATTTCAATTTTAAATAAAAAAACAGCTGAATTCAACCAAAAAAAACTAATTTTCCGCAAAATAGTTGAATTCTAACAAAAAAATCATATTTTCAAACAGAACAAAAAATATTTCAACCGCCGAAAATTATTTAATTCAACAATTTTTCAGTCAAGAGGAAAAAAAATTTACCAAATTGTTCAAATTTCAAGCCAAAGAGACTCATTTTTTACAATATACAATTGTTGAAATCAAAATATGAAAATTCAACTGTTGAAATCAACTTTTGAAAATTCAACTGTTAAAAGTTGGGACTATTTTAGGAGCTAAAATAATGCTATGTTTATTTGAACTATTATTTATTTTATACATTCTTTTTGGTTGAAAAGTTTTTTTTTTTGCTTGAGAATTCATCTTTTTTAGTTAAAAATGCTACTTTTTTGTTAAAACTTTAATTATTTTCATGAAAATTCAACCATTTTTTTAAAAAAAGTCATCCATTTTTGTTGAAAATTCTTTTTTTTTGGGTTAAAATTTTAATTGTTTGGGTAAAAAATTAAACTACTTTGTTGAAAATTCGTACCTTTTAGCTGAATTCAACTGTTTTTTATTTAAAATTCAAATCTTGTTTGGTTGAAACATCAACTACTATATTTTTTGTTGAGAATCCATTTTTTTTATAAGTATTAAACTATTTTCTTGGAAATTGAACTTTGTCGAAAGTTCTTTCTATTCTAGAAAATTTAACCATTGGGTTAAAAAATAAACATTTTTGTTGAAAATTCACATTTTCGGGTTCAAAATTCAACTGTTTTGTGGAAAATTCGTATTTTGGCTTCAAAATACACTAATTTCGTAGACATTTTTATCTTTCTAGGTAGAACATATGAGTATTTTTTTTTTAAATTTAATTCTTTTTTTTTAATTCAACAAGTTTTTTTAAATCATACTTTTTGGTTTAAAATTCAACTAATTGGTTGGAAATCAATTTTTTTGTTGAAAATTCATATTTTTGGTTAAAACTGCACATGTTTGGCTTAAAATTAATCTGTTTTGGTTGAGGATTCAACTATTTTTTGTTGATATGTATATCAACTACTTGGTTAAAAATTAAACTTAAAGTTAGAAAGTCGAAAATTCATTTTTTAATGGTTGAATAATAATTTTTTTAAATGAGAATTCAAGTATTCCATTGCTGGTTAAAAATTTATTTTTTTGGTTGAAAATTCAAATAAAATTAACAAATTAACTACAAAACAGTTAAATTTTTAAGCAGATAGTGGAATTTTTAACCGAAAATGTAAATTTTTAACAAAAAATTTAATTTTCAACTAAACAGGTCAAAATGCTACCAAGCTTTTTAATTTTCAAGCCAAAAAGACGACTTTTACACAAAACAGTTAAATTTTGAACCAAAAAATATGAATTTTTAACAAGAAAGTAAATTTACAAAGAAATAGTTTAATTTTCTACCAAATTGATGAATCCTCAACCAAACCAAATTAATTTAGAACCAAAAAGTGGCATTTTTAACCACCAAAAAGAAATTCACCTTTTTGATTAGAAATCTAATCTTTTTCGGTTTAAAATTATCATTTTTGGTTGAAAATTAAACTTTGTTGCTTGAAAGTTAAACTATTTCATTAAAGATTCTTTTTTTTAACATTCTTTGGATGGAAATGTTTCTAATTTGTTAAAAATTCATTTTTTGTTGGTTGAATATTAATTTTTCAAACTGAGAATTTAACTATTCCATTTTTGGTCAAAAATTGATCTTTTTTAGTTAAAAATTCAACTAAAATCAACCAATTCGTTACAAAACCGTTGAATTTAAAAAAAAAGTTAATTTTTCCAGCAAATAGTTAAAGTTTCATAAAAATAGATTAATTTCTAACCAGCTAGTGGCATTTTTAACCAAAAACGTACATTTTTAACAAAAAATTCAATTTTTAACTAAATAGGTCAAAATGCTACCAAGATTTTTAATTTTCAAAAAAAAAGACGACTTTTACACAAAACAGTTAAATTTTGAACCAAAAAATATGAATTTTTAACAAAAAAGTAAATTTAACACGAAATACTTTAATTTTCTACCAAATTGATGAATCCTCAACCAAACCAAATTAATTTAGAACCAAAAAGTGGCATTTTTAACCACCAAAAAGAAATTCACCTTTTTGATTAGAAATCTAATCTTTTTCGGTTTAAAATTATCATGTTTGGTTAAAAATTAAACTTTTTTGCTTGAAAGTTTAACTATTTCATTAAAGATTCTTTGGATGAAAATGTTTCTAATTTGTTGAAAATTCATTTTTTGCTGGTTGAATATTAATTTTTAAAACTGAGAATTTAACTATTCCAATGTTGGTTAAAAATGGATCTTTTTTAGTTGAAAATTCAACTAGAATCAACAAATTCTTTACAAAACCGTTGAATTAAAAAAAAAGTTAAATTTTCTAACAAATAGTTAAAGTTTCATAAAAATAGTTTAATTTTTAACCAGATAGTGGCATTTTTAACCAAAAATGTAAATTTTTAACAAAGAATGTAAATTTTCAACTAAACAGGTCAAAATGCTACCAAGCTTTTTAATTTTCAAGCCAAAAAGACGACTTTTACACAAAACAGTTAATTTTTGAACCAAAAAATATGAATTTTTAACAAAAAAGTAAATTTACAACGAAATAGTTTAATTTTCTACCAAATTGATGAATCCTCAACCAAACCAAATTAATTTAGACCAAAAAAGTTGAATTTTCAACAACAAAAAACAAATTTTTAACCAAGGAGATGAATTTTGAACAAAAAAATTTGAATTTTCAATATATAAATAGGAATTTTCAACATAAAAAAGGACAAGATAAATTTTCAATTTAAAAAATTAATTTACAATGAAACAAATTAATTTAGAACCAAAAAGTTGCATTTTTAACCACCAAAAAGAAATTAATCTTTTTGATTAGAAATCTAATCTTTTTCGGTTTGAAATTATCATGTTTGGTGGAAAATTAAACTTTTTTGCTTGAAAGTTAAACTATTTCATTAAGGATACTTTTTTTTTTGTTGAAGATTCTTTGGATGAAAATGTTTCTAATTTGTTAAAAATTCATTTTGTGTTGGTTGAATATTAATTTTTTAAACTGAGAATTTAACTATTCCATTTTTGATTAAAAATTGATCTTTTTTAGTTGAAAATTTAACTAAAATTAACAAATTCTTTACAATACAGTTGACTTTTCCAAAAAAAGTTAATTTTTCTAACAAATAGTTAAAGTTTCATAAAAATAGTTAAATTTTTAACCAGATAGTGGAATTTTCAACCAAAAATGTAAATTTTTAACAAAAAATGTAAATTTTCAACAAAAAATTTCATTTTTAACTAGATAGGTCAAAATGCTACTAAACTTTTTAATTTTCAAGCCAAAAAGACGACTTTTCCACAAAACAAGTACATTTTTAACCAAAAAATATGAATTTTCAACAAAAAAGTTAATTTACAACGAAAAAGTTAAATTTTCCACCAAATTGATGAATCATCAACCAAGCCAAATTGATTTAGACCCAAAAAGTTGATTTTTCAACAACAAAAAACAAATTTTTAACCAAAGAGATGAATTTTGAACAAAAAAAAATGAATTTTCAATATATAAATATGAATTTTCAACATAAAAAGGACAAAATACATTTTCAATTGAAAAAATTAATTTACGATCAACAAAAAACGAATTTTCGACAAAATAGTTTAATTTTCAACCAAAGTCAAAAATCTTGAAAAAAAAGTTTTAACAAATTAATTCCACATTGGACGAAGCATGTATTTGAATTTTCAACCAAAATGAATTATTTTCTTGCAAAGAATACAAATTTTCAACAAAATACATGAATTTAAAATGGATAAAAATGTTTCTATTTTGTTGCAAATTTGTTTTTTTATAGATCGAATATTAATTTCTTTAAAAAAAATTAAAATCTTCCATTTTTTGTTGAAAGTTGACCTTTTTTAGTTGAAAATTCAACTGAAACCGACAAATTATTTACAAAACAATTGAATTTTCAACAAAAAAGTTAATTTTTCTACCAAATAGTTCAAGTTTGAGAAAAATAGTTTAATTTTTGACCAGATGGTAGGATTTTTAACCAAAAATTTGAATTTCTAACAAAAATTTCATTTTTAACCAAACAGGTAAAAATGCTACCAAGCTTTTAAAATTTCAAACCAAAAAGACGACTTTTCCACAAAACAGTTAAATTTTTCACCAAAAAATATGAATTTTAACAACAAAATTTAACAAAATTAATTCCACATTCAAGCAAGTAGTTGAATTTCTAAACAAGATGAATCATTTACTTTCAAAAAATTCGACTAAAAAGCATGGTTTTTCAACCAAATAATTAAATTTTCAAGTAAAAAAGATACATTTCCAAATGAAAAAAAAAATTTATAATAAAAAAGATCAATTTTCAACCAAAACTGGAATAATTAAATTTTCAGTAAAAAAAATTAATTTTCAACAGGAAAAAAACGAATTTTCAACAACAAAAAACAAATTTTTAACCAAAGAGATGAATTCTGAACCAAAAAAAATATGAATTTTCAATATATAAATATGAATTTTCAACATAAAGAGGACAAGATAAATTTTCAATTTGATAATTAATTTGCAATCAACGTAAAACGAATTTTCGACAAAATAGTTTAATTTTCAACCAAAGTGAAAAATCTTGAACCAAAAAAAAAGTTTTAACAAATTAATTCCACATTCGGCGAAGTATTTATTTGAATTTTCAACCAAAATGAATCATTTTCTTCCAAAAAATACAAATTTTTAACAATGTAAATGAATTTAAAATGGATAAAAATGTTTCTATTTTGTTGAAAATTTGTTTTTTATAGATTAAATATTAATTTCTTTAAAAGAGAATTTAACTATTCCGTTTTCGGTCAAAAATTTACAGTTACAAAAATTAGTTTACAAAAAAAAATGAATTTTCGACAAAAAACTTCAATTTTCAACCGAAGAGACGAATCTTCATCTAAAAAAAATTTTTAAAACTAATACCACATTCAATGAAGTAGTTGAATTTTCAAACAAGATGAATACCTTTCTTCCAAAAAATACGACTTTTCACCAGAAGCAGGGGTTTTCAACCAAATAATTACATTTTCAAGTAAAAAAGAAAAATTTTCAAATGAAAAAAGATAAATTTTCAACCAAAATTGGAATAATTAAATTTTCAGTAAAAAAAATTAATTCTCAACAACAACAAAAACGAATTTCCAACAACAAAAAACATATTTTTAACAGAAAGATATGAATTTTCAATATATAAATATGAATTTTCAATTTAAAAAATTAATTTACAATCAACAAAAAATGAATTCTCGACAAAATAGTTCAATTTTCAACCAAAGTGAAAAAGTTTGAACAAATTAATTCCACATTCAACGAAGTATGTATTTGAATTTTCGACCAAAATGAATCATTTTCTTCCAAAAAATACAAATTTTTAACAATATAAATGAATTTAAAATGGATAAAAATGTTTCTATTTTGTTGAAAATTTGTTTGTTATAGATTGAATATTAATTTCTTTAAAAGAGAATTTAATTCTTCCATTTTTGGTCGAAAATTGATCTTTTTTATTTGAAAATTTAACTATTTGGCTAAAAATTCATAGCTTCATAGCTTTAAAAACAATTTAATGAAACTTTTGCAATGCAATATTTTTCTGCTGTTTATTATTTAGCTAATTTAGGTTTATTTGCAATGAAATAATGAAATTGTCAACAAATAAGTTGCATTTCCAACGAAATAATTGAATTTTTCGAAGACAGTTTAATTCTTAACAAAATCGATGAATTTTAAATCCACAAGGACGAATTTTCTGTCAAAATAGTTAAATTTTCAACCAAAGAGTTGAATTTGAAAAAAAATCAACAACATTGTTGAATTTTTAACCAAATAGTTTAGCTTTTAACTTACAAAGATGAATTCTTAACCAAAACGACGAATTTTCAACAAAGAAAATTAATTTTCTACCAAAAAATGACAAATTTTCAACAAAATAAAGCAATTTCTAAACAAATAATAACATAGGTTTCCAAACGAATAGTTGAATTTTCTACTAAAGACGATAAATTTCCATCCAAAAATGGAATAGTGGAATTTTCAGTTAAAAAAATTAATTTTCGTAGAAAAAAAGGATTTTCAACAAAATAGTTCAGTATTCAACCAATATAATAAATTTAAAGAGAAGTAGTTTAATTTTCAATCAAGTAGTTGAATTTTCAATAAGGAAGATTTTTAATTTCTACCATAAAAAAAAAATAATTTTAATGCAAAAAAAATCATTTCTAACAGAATAGTTTAATTTTTAACAAATAAAACGAGTTTTTAACAAAGTAGTTCTACGTTCAACCAAAAGGTTGAATTTTAAACCAAAAAAAGGTGAATTTTTAAAGAAAAATTTAATAGTTGAATTTTCGACTAAAAACGATCAATTTTCAACCTAAAATGAAATAGTTGAATTTTTAATTCAAAAAATTAATTAACATACAAAAATAAAGTTTTTTCAACAAAATAGTTCAATTTTCAGGCAATAAGATGATTTTTTATTAAAGTTTTTTTAGATTCCAACCAAGTAATTGAATTTTTAATGAAGGGAATACATTTTCTAATAAAAAAGAGATGAATTTACAACAAAAAAAAGAATTTTCAATAAAATAGTTAAATTTTTAACCTTGAACAGACAAATAATTTAATTTTTAACTACAAATTATTAATTTCCAGAAAAATAGATTTGAACTAAATAGCTGAATTTTGAACCTAATATTTTTTTACAAAACAGTTGAATTTTCAACCCGAAATTATTAATTTTCTACCAAAGAGACAAATTTTGTAATGAAAAAGACGAATTTTCAACAAATACAAATTTTTCAGACAAGACAGGAAAAAATGTCAAAGAAATTGTTAAACATTCAATTCAAAAGACAGTATTTTCAAGCAGAAAATATTAATTTTCAACAAAAAAGTTCATTTTTAACGAAAAAATTGCAATTTTAATCAAAAGAGAGAAAATTTCCACCAACAGGATTAGTTTTCTACCAATAAAGATGAATTTTGGACTTAAAAAAAAGATTAAATTTCAGCAAAAAAAATGGGAAAGTTACATTTGTAGCTTAACACATTAATTTTAGATGAAAAAAAAGAATATTCAGCCACATACTTAAATTTTCTATGAAAGAGATCAACCCTCAAACAAATAAATTTTTAACAAAGTGGTTCTAGTTTTATCCAAATGATTGAATATTCAATTTAAAAAATATCAATTTTCAGCCAAAAATAGTTAGTTAAAAATAGTAAGTTTAAACATTATTTTTCAACCAAAAAAAGTCATTTTCAACCAAAAACATTAATTTTCTACTAAAAACTATGAGTTCTCAACGAATAATGCAATAGTAAATATTTCAAATAAAAAGTATGACTTGTTAATAAAAATTGTTGAATTTGCAACCAAATAATAAAAATCTTCCAAGGTGTCCAGCGATTCTTAGAAAGAAAATTCAAGGTCTTTTCCAGGTTTTCCAGGTCTACTTTTTTTACATCGAATAATGAAATAACCGTTTTTTATACCTTCAAAAAATGAGCCATTTCATTTCATTTTTGTTCATTGCTGAAGTATTTAAAAGCTTTGTGAAATCTTTGAAAATCTTTTGGAATGTTAACAAATTGTTGTAAAATCTTTGAAAACTTTGCGAAATTTTTTGAAATCATTATGTAATCTATGAAATATTTGTGAAATTATTCTTTGTTTGTGAAATCTTTTTTATTCGTTTGAAATCATTGAAATATTTGAAAATCTTTGCGAAATCTTTGTGAAATCTTCTAAAAAATTTGGAAATAGTTTAAAATCTTTTTAATGTTTTGAAATCGTTTAAAATCTTGAAATCTTTTGAAATCCTTGTGAATTCTTTGAAATATTTGTAAAATCTTTCTGAAATCTTTTGCATTCAATTAAAATTATTGAAATATCTAAAACCTTTGTGAAATCTTTTGAAATCTTCAGAAACATGTCGAAATCATGAAATGTTTTGAAATTCTTATTAAATCTTTGAAATATTTGTGAAATCTTTTGAAATATTCTAAGAAATTTGAAATCTGGTGTACTGTACCCTTTTTGAAATCTTTGAAATTCTTGTATTTTATAAAATCTTGAATACATTTTTTATGAAATCTTTGAAACATTTGTGAAATCTTTCTGAAATCTTTATTTTCATTTAAAATCATTTCAAATATTTAAAATCTTTGTAAAATCTTATAAAATCTTCTAAAAAATGTTGAAATCCTTTAAAATCTCGGAAATCCTTATCAACTTTTTGAAATATTTTTAAATCTTCTTCTAAATCTTTGAAATTCTTGTATATTTTAAAAATCTTTAATAAATTTTGTATAAAATCTTTTAAATATTTGTGAAATCTTTTGTATTCGTTTGAAATCATGGAAACATTCGAAATCTTTGTGAGATATTTTCAAACCATCTGAAAAATGTTGAAATCATTTTAAAATCTTTGAAATATTTTCAAATCTTTGAAATCTGGTGTACATTTTACAAATTTTGTTTTTTCTTTCGAAATCTTTGAAATACTTGAAATCTGTTGAAATCATTATGAATTCTTTGTAAAATCTTTCTAGAATCTTTCGTATTTTTTGAAATCATTGAAGTATTTCAAATCTTTGTGAAATTTTCTGAAATCTTCTAAAAAAATTGAAATCGTTTAAAATCTACGAAATTTTTTTAAATCTTCGAATTCATGTTTTCTTGAAAATCTTTATCACATTTTTGATTAAATTTGTGAAATTTTTCTGAAATCTTTTGTATTAATTTGAAATCATTAAATTATTTGAAATCTTTGTGAAATCTTCAAAAAAAAAGTTTGAACTCATTTCAGATCTTTGAAATATTTCAAATCATATTATATCTTGGTAAATAAAAAATTTTTCAGTAGAAATATTTCTTCTAATTCTTCACTACATTTACAATCGACAGGATGAAGCAACTGTAAGAAAAGAGATAAAAATACAAGGACAATAAACCGTGATAAAATAAACAGTCTATTGTTGAAAAGGAAATTTTTTTTCGTCCAGCAGAGAAAAAGTTTAAAAAACTATTTTTTCTTTAAAAGAACAAAAATTCCAGAACCATGAGCAAAATCAAGGACTTTTCCAGGTTTTCAAGGGTTTCCAGGACACTAGACACTCTGATAGAGACTCCGTGAAAGAATTTCTTACCTTATGGTCGGAATACACGACGACTAAATTAAGCGTCTCTTCCTGAACAGCCATGGCAGTAGCCGGACAACTATATTTCGGTAACGACCAGGGTTTCCTCGACTCCATCGTCAGATCTCCATCCACTTGATAAACAACAATCCGACTTTCGCTATCCGATAAAATTAAATACCTCCCATCTGGAGAAAAACAGGCAAGCCCAACACGATAAATAGACTCGCTATCCGTTTCAAAAGCCCCAAACTGCCTCAACCGATTCTTCTTTTCAATCTCATAAAACGTCACAGTGTTCCCTTTCCCACTATTGTTTATCGTCACAAGTCGTTTCGAATTCGGACTAAAAAATATCTTCTGAACCCTATTCAACGGAATATCCGTATCATTTCTACATAAACTCGCATTTCCCTCGATGACATCAAAATTAAAAACCCTGAGATGACTCTCGGTCGAGTAGACAATGATTTTCGAAGTCTTGTTAACAGCACAAGTGACAATATTCTCCTCATCTTTCGTCTGGAGGGTGAGAAGCTTCACCGGCTCCTCTTTCAGCTGATGCAAAGTTCCAACCGGAAGAGAATCCTGGGAACTCTCCCCAAGTCTCCAAAGTTCGAGGAAGTTGCTGTACCTCAGCAGAATACATCTCGATTTTTTGCAAACACTGACACAAGGTGGCTGTAATAATGGCGGGTACTTGACGAGAAATTTCGGTGGATAACTTGACTGTGCCAAGTATCCATCAACTCCAGCTGAATAGAGTTTTCCGTTGGCTTCAACCAAAGCCCGAACATCATGAACATGCAGTCTCCTCTCTGTTCCTCTGACCCACTGGATTCTTCCCTTAGATATGACTTTGGAGAAGATACGAATCACAGGATCAACACCGGCACAATAAAACATACTCTTATCATCAGACATGGTGATGGCTTGAATATCAGCCGTGTGGCTCTCATAAGTTTCTATCAAGGACCCCAGGTTGGGATCCCAGATGCAAATGGCTCCACGAGAATCACCGGAAATGATCGTATTCTCTTCAGTGACTTCCAGACACCAAACTATTGTTTCCTTCTTAGCTTCCTTCCTCGAGGTCGTCATTCTGTGGACTGCGTGTCCGGTCAAGGTGTTCCAAACACGGACAGTGTCAGAGGAACCACTGAAAATCATATCGCCAGTGTTGTCCCACTTGAGGCAGAGAATTCGGCCCTTCTGCTTATCGAAAATTCTCTCGTAGAGGAGAGAGTCTGAGGTGACGAAGAAGGTGTTGATGTAGCCATCTTCAGTTCCGATCGCGAGGCGCGTTTTCGTCCGATTTACGTCCATACACCAGGCTGCTCCTCCTGTCACTCCTATCTCGGATTTTTGACTTAATTTTTTCAAGTCATATTCTACTATCATCGCCCGAAGGCCCGTGGAGAAGAGGCGTGATCCTATCCAGAGGATCGCCTCGATCGAAGTGTCGGAACCACCTGGTATTGTGCAGAGGATGAAGGGTGCGTTCTCCACATTCCATATTTCTAGGGTGCTGTCCTCTCTGGAAGAAAAAAATATTTTTTAATACACATCAGGGTGTCCAGCGATTCTTAGGAACGAAATTCAAGGTATTTTCCAGGTTTTCCAGGTCAAGAAGTCAAGTTTTTCCAGGTCTCCTTTTTTTTACATCAACTAATGAAATAATAATTTGTTATCCATGTAAAAAATGAGCTATTCAATTTTTTATTTGTCAATAATTTCTAAAAATATATTGGAAATCTTTGAAATATTTGTGAAAGCTTTCTTCAATCTTTGTTTGTGAAATCTTTCGTATTCGTTTGAAGCCATAGAAATCTTTGAAATCGTTTAAAATTTTTGAAATGTTTTGAAACCTTTAAAATTCTTGTATTATTTTGATATCTTTATGAAATTTCTATGAAATCTTTCTGAAATCTTTTGTATTCATTAAAAATCATAACAATATTTTCAATCTGTGTGAAATCTTTTGAAATCTGAAAAATCTTTTTCTGAAAAAAAAAACTACACCTTTGAAATCTTTTGAAAGTTTTTTAAAAATCTTTGAATTCCTTGCAACCTTTATGAAATGTTCGAAATCTTTGGGAATTTGTTGTAAAATTTTTCAAATCTTTATCAAATCTTTTCAAATATTTGTGAAATTTTGCTCACATCTTTGTTTGTGAAATCTTTTTTATTCGTTGAAATCAGAGAATTGATAGTGAAATCTTTCCAAATCTTCTGAAATGTTTTTAAACCTTTTGAAATCATTTCAAATCTTCGAAATATTTTTAAATCTTAGAAATCTGGTGTACTGTAAACGTTTTCAAATCTTTGAAATCCTTGAAATTTTTGTACAATGTTCAAAATCCTTTTAAATAAAATAAAAATCTTTGAAATATTTTGAAACCTTTTGAAACTGAATTAAAATCGAAATTTTAAACTAATAATTTTTATACTTTGTAAGTTGAATGTCACAAAAAAATGTATACTTGTACAATTCTATATTTGCGGAGACGAAATAAAAAACTTATAGAATTATTCACAATATCAGGGTGGCGATTCGGCGGACAATTTCAAATTTCCGGTCATTTCCCGGTCAAGTTTTAATTTTCAACAAAAAAAACGGGTTTTCAACAAAATTGTTAAAAGTTCAACCGGAGTGATGAATTTTCAAATAAAATTATAAATCTTCAACT
>CAKNXH010070704.1:0-10206 GCA_932178445.1 Andricus quercusramuli | reverse complement strand
GGGATTTTAAGTTACCGGATTTGAGGGTTGTGCGTTTGAGGTTTTTGAGTTTAAGGTTAGTGGGTTTACGGCTCTGGGGGTTTAAGGTTTGTGGGTTTGAGATTTTTGGGTTTGAGATTCGTGGGTTCGAGTTTTGTGTGTTTGAGGTATAATTTTTGTAGGTTTGAGGTTTGTGGGTTTGTGGATTTGTGGTTTCAGACTTATGTGTTTAAGGTTTGTGGGTTTGGGATTTTAGGTTTATGGATTTGTAAGTTTGAGGATTGTAGGTTTATGGGCTTGAGGGATTTATGTTTGTGGATTTGAGGTCTGTACGTTTGAGGTTTTTTGGGTTTACGTGTTTGGAGGTTTAAGAATTGTGGGTTTTAGGTTTTTGGGTTTTAGGTTTGTGGATTTGAGGTTCGTGGGTTTGAGTTTTGTGGGTTTGGGGTTTAAGGTGTAGGTTTATGCGCTTGGGGATTCTAAGTTCCCGGATTTGTGGATTGTGCGTTTGAGGATTTTGGTTTTAAGGTTTATGGTTTTGGGGGTTTAAGGTTTGAAAGTTTGAGGTTTGTGGGTTTGAGTTTCGTGGGTTTGAGGTTTGTGGGTTTGTGGATTTGTGGGTTTAGATTTATGTGTTTCATGTTTGTGGGTTTGGGATTTTAGGTTTATGTTTATGTTTGTGCATTTAAGGTCTGTGCGTTTGAGGCTTGTGGGTTTATGGGTTTGGAGGTTTGAGGTTTGTGGGTTTGAGGTATAATTTTTGTGGGTTTGATGTTTGTGGATTTTAGGTTTGTGGGTTTGGGGTTCGTGGGTTTGAGGTTTATGGGTTTGAGGTATAATTTTTTGTGGGTTTGCGGTTTGTGCTATGTGCGTTTGAGGTTTGTGCGTTTGAGGTTTGTGAGTTTACGGGTTTGGTTGTTTGAGGTTTGCGTGTAAAGATATTATCGATTTCATGGTTTTGAAAGTTTCGAAATTTCGTGGTTCAGCTACTTTGGCAAGTTTACATTTTTTTAGGTTACTTTTCTGCAGAAAACTAAAAAGTAGCAGTCCTACATGAAATTATAATTCGTTACAAGTATTTAAAAAAAAAGTATGATAATCGGTCAAAAATTGAGCAAACAGCAGAATTTCGAAAAAAAAATTGTAAAAAAACTCACACAAACATCAAACCCCATGTTCAAAAAAGTAAACATATAAGAACATCATGCAGAATAGTCCACGAGCCCACCAACCTTTAGGGTTTAGGGTTCGAGGTTTGTGGGTTTGTGGGTTAAAGGTTTGTGGGTTTGCTGTTTGTGGGCTTGTGGATTTGTGGTTTTAAGGTTATGTGTTTGAGGGTTGTGGGTTTGGGGTTTAAAGTTTATGTGTTTCAGGTTTGTGAGTATGAGATTTTAGGTTTATGGATTTGTGAGTTTGAGGATTGTAGGTTTATAGGCTTGGGGGTTTTATATTTGTGGATTTGAGGTTTGTGCGTTTGAGGTTCGAAGTTTAATTTTTGTGGGTTTGAGGTTTGAGATTTGTGCGTTTGAGGTTTGTGGGTTTACAGGTTTGGGGGTTTTAGGTTTGTGGGTTTTACGTTTGTGGATTTGAGGTTCGTGGGTTTGAGGTTTGTGGATTTGGGGTTTAAGGTTTAGGTTTATGGGCTTGCGGATTCTAAGTTCCCGGATTTGCGGATTGTGCGTTTGAGGTTTTTGGGTTTGAGGTTTGTGGGTTTACGGGTTTGGGGGTTTCAGTTTTGTGGGTTTGAGGTTTGTGGGTTTGAGGTTCGTGAGTTTAAGGTATGTGTGTTTGTGGTATAATTTTTGTGGGTTTCAGCTTTGTGCAATTGAGGTTTGTGGGTTTGTGGATTTGTGATTTTAGATTTATGTGTTTGAGGTTTGTGGGTTTGGGATTTTAGGTTTATGGATTTGTGAGTTTGAGGATTTTAGGTTCATGGGCTTAAGGGATTTATGTTTGTGGATTTAAGGTCTGTGCGTTTGAGGTTTGTGGGTTTACGGGTTCGGAGCTTTGAGGTTTGTGGGTTTTAGGTTTGTGGGTTTTAGGTTTGTGGATTTGAGGTTCGTGGGTTTGAGGTTTTTGGGTTTGAGGTATAATTTTTGTGGGTTTGATGTTTGAGGTTTGTGCGTTTGAGGTTTGTGGGTTTACGGATTTGGGTGTTTGAGGTTCGTGGGCTTAAAAGTTTCGAAATTTCGTGGTTCAGCTACCTTGGCAAGTTCATATTTTTTTAGGTTAGTTTTAGTATTTAAAAAAAAGTATGATAATCGGTCAAAAATTGAGCAGTCAGCAGAATTTTGAAAAAAAAAATTGTAAAAAAACTCACTGTGCGTCTGCCTCGCTCGGCGCTTAACGGGAAGTCCAATGAAATGAACATCATCCCGACAAAAAAAAAAGAAATAATTTTATTATCAGAAATGAACTCCCCTTTTTTATCGTCGAAAAAAATCATCATTCTTAACTAAAGTGATACAATTTAATTATCCAAAGTGCAATTTTTATACAATTAAGTTATCCTATCGCAGCAGATCTGACAGTTATGAAATCAGCAGCTCGTGCAGTACAACTCGCAGTCGCTCCCGATTCTTTTTCTTTTTTTTTCATGCACGCGAAGCGCATAATCTTTTTTTAACACGTGGTTAATAACGTTAACGGGAGCGAGGATGAATTAGTCTTGCAACGTGATCGCTCTTATTCGCACTTCCGGCGTGAGCTCGCGATGCCATGCATCTAAGTAGCGACACAAATCATGGATCCAGAAAAATTCCAGAACCCCCATCAACAAACGAGTTGCTTCATTCCGGCGAGGATTTAGTTATGCATCATTTGCATAAGATGATCAGAATAGTATCGTTCTCGGAATTTGGGGTCATTTGTGGCATATGATGATTTCTTAGAAGAGAGAGGCAAATAAGGAAACTTGGATTTTTATGTTTTTTTTGCAAAGGAAAAATTGGATTTTTGCTGTTCCACTTTGATGTCCAGAATTAAGAAAAATTAAACGAAAAGCACTTCAGTCTTCAGAGTATTCTTGTTTTCATGTCATCCTTGGAAATTTTTAGTGAAATATGTGTATACCCAGGCGGAAATATTATATACAGTTTATATATAGTGTGAAGTATTATATATAACATTCGTTTGTTTTATACATTTTTTATATAAAACAAATGAATATTATATATAATACTTCACACTATATATAAACTATATATAATATTTCCGCCTGGGTATTTTAAAAAATTTATCAAGATTGCTGTTTTGGAATTTACTGTTAAAATGTTTTTTATTTCATTTTGAATAATTATTTATGTCGAAAACATAGTTATACCCTTCTGAACAATTTTTCCGCTAGAATTTTGTTATTGTTCAAATTTCGTTCTACTCCCGAGTCTACTCCACATAAGCTTGAAAATATCCATGCATGATGATTTATGCAATGTCTCTGAGAAAACTAAAAATATAAATTTTAAAACAAATATATCAATTTTTAAGTAAAAAAAAAAATTGCAACGAAAAATGTAATAGTTGAATTTTTAAATTAAACAATGTAATTTCGAAATAAACAGTCGCACTTTTAGCCAAAAAGGATGACTTCAAAGCAGAATCATCAATTTTCAATTAAAAATATGACTTTTCAACCAAATTATTAAATTTCGAACCAAAAAGACGAATATACTACGAAACAGTTGAATTTTCAACATAAAAGTTTATTCAGAAGCCAATAGTTGAATTTACAGCTGAAATGAATCTGCAACAAAAAATTAAGCATTTTTTACAGAGTAGTTTTAATTTCAACAAAGTAGTAGAATTTTCAACAAAAATAGTTAATTGACAACCAAATAGTTGAATTTTGAAGTCAAAAAGATTAATTTATCTTTCAAAATAGTTGAATTTTAAACCAAAAATATTATTTTTCAACAAAAAAGTTCATTTTTCTTCTGGAAAAGGCAAATTTGCAACAGAATAATAAAATTTCTAACCAAAGAAATTAATTTTTAACAAAAAAATTCAGCATTCAACAAAATAGTGGATTTTCAACCAAATAAAGTTTTTAACTAAAAAAGATCAGTTTTAAACCAAGTAGATCAATTTTTAGCTGAAAAATTATTTTTTCATACAAAAAAAAATAATTTTCAACAAACTATATCAATTTTCAACTAGGTAGTTGAATTTTCAAACTGCAATTGAAACCTGAAGCATAAATTTGCAACAAAAAAAGTCATTTTCAACTGAATTGTTGAATTTGCATTTTTATTAGAATAGATTGATTTTCAACCAAAGAAGTAAATTATTAACCAAGAAAAATGAATTTTTTACAAAGTAGTTTTACCTTCAATCAAGTAGTTAAAATTTTAACCAAACAGACCATTTTTTAGCCAAAAAAATTAAATTTTTACCAAAGAGACGAATTTTCAAGAAAAAAAAAATCTTTAAACAAATAGTTGAATTTTCAACTAAAAAATATACACTTTTAATTGATTTTTTAAAAATGATTTTCAACCAAATAGTCGCACTTTAAACCAAAAATATTAATTTTCTACCAAACAATCCGAATTTTCAACTGCATTGTTGAATTTTAATGCCAAAAACGCGGCTTTTCTTAAGAAAAGTTTTTTATATATCAACCCAAAAATATAAAATTTGGACAAAAAGGTTGATTTGAAACCACACATTTGAATTTTCAACAAAGTGATAAATCTTCAACCAACAAAATAAATTTGTTACAAAGTTGTTTCACTTCAAACCAAGTAGTTGAATTTTCAACCAAAAAGGCGATTTTTTAACCAAGAAGATTAAGTTTTTGCCAAAAAATAGAATATTTAAATTTTCAGATAAAAAATTAATTTTCACAAAAAAACGAGTTTTCAACAAAATAGTTCAATCTTTAACCAAAAATGGTGTTCAAACAAAATAGCTTAACTTTTGACCTATCGTTTGAATTTTGGACAAAAAAAAAGACTTTTTGACAAAATAGTTGCATTTTCAAAAAAATTTAGATTCTGAAAGCTTCGAAATAAAATTTTGAACTTTTTCAAAGATCTTGAAAGGTTTTGAGGAAATAAAAAACATTCTTAAGTTCGCTGGGAAAATTTTCAACGATTATTCATATTGAAAAACTGATTTTGAGAGAATATTTAAAAAAATTCAAAACAAACGTTTTTTATTAATAAATGACAATTGAACAATTGATAATTTGGAAAATAATCGAGCAGTTGTAAGATGCATTTAGAAATTTTGAAATGATTCCAAAATAATTTAAAATGTGAAAAGATTTCAAACCATTTAATACATAATGTAGATTTTTGACAAATTTCGAAAACAAAATTTATAAGCTTTTTAAACAATTTGAAAGGTTTTTAATAAATAAAGAATGTGTACCAAAATTCCTAGAAAAACTAGCAATAATTTTTTCCGTTTGAAAAATTAATTTGTAAAGAATATTTAATTAAATTTCCGAAATTGCCAAAAAAGAATCTGGATGATTTTAAGGTAGTGTTTTTTTTTACTTTTGCAGGATTTAAAAAAAATTGTAGGAAAAATTGAAGTTCCAAGATAGATACAATATTATTATTAGATTCCTGGAGATTTTATAATTTTATATATATATATATATATATATATATATATATAAGATATAATTTTAAAAATTTATAAATTAAAAGTATAAAAGTTACAATTTTGCAGTTTAGAGGTTTTTAAATAAAAAATTCTCAGTTGAAAATTGGTAAAAGCTTCCATTCAATACGCGTGAATTATTGAGTGTTTGAATTAACTTTTTTTTAAGCTTTAATTTTGAAAGTTCAAAATTCAGAAGTATGTATTTTACTTTGAGTGTCTTAATTTGCGTTTCAGTTTTTATAAGTTCAAGTGAAAAATTTTTCAACTTCAAGAGTTCTAACCTTTTGATTTCAATTACCGTGATCAATTCTTTCTCAATTGTTCAATTTTTATCCTACGTCAAAAAGTTGTTCTTTTTCGACAATTATTCATTATTGCCATTTAATTTTCTACCATTTCTTTAAAGTTCGAACGTAGAAGATTTTTTGGTAATAGCGATGACGTATACATGATCGCATCTCAATTTGAAATTATCGCATCTTAATTTGAAATTATCGCATCTCAATTTGAAATTATCGCATCTTAATTTGAAATTATCGCATCTCGATTTAAAATTATGGCATCTTAATTTAAAATTACCTCATTGCAATAAAATACAATAATGTACATAAAAATACAAAAAAGTACAAAATCCGTTTCAATAATAGAAAAAAGTTGTACTGTCCTGTAATTTTGGTTATGATATAGTGTATTTATTTGTAGATTCCCGTTAAAATAGTTCAAGTTTTCTGTACTTTTTTGTAAAAATTTTTCCACTGGGGTTAACAATGAAAAGTGCATCTCTTCAAGTTTAGCAGGAATCGATTACTATATATTCGAAAAAAACTTTAAACGTAAGGTTTTTTGTTGTTAAATAATGATTATTCATCATTGTCTTTCAATATTCTACCATTTCTTTAAAGTTTGAACTATTTTTGACTACTTCAATTCTTGCTGAAATTATATTCTGAAATAACGTATCCAGTGAATCCATGTAACTTAGAATTATTTAATTTACGATTACTATTATTGCCAGTAAAGGGCGAGACATCATTTGAAGATTTAAAGTGCACGACTTGACCAACATAATAAATCCGGAAACAAATATCAATGATAATTAATATAATTATAAATTTAAATACCAACAATGTGTCTTTGAAAATTTTTCCTGCTATTATTAAATGGAGATATCAGAAAATTCACGGAATATATCATGAAAGAATGCTAATGTAGACATGAAAATGTCCACAAAATAAATTATGATACCTCATATACAAACGATACGTTATTAAAATATTTATAAATAACGCATTAAAATATATTGATAAATCATTCAAATAATTGAAAAATATTGCATTTTTGACAATTTGAATCATTGATAATTTTTATACTGATTCCAAAAAAAAGTAAAACATATGTCCATATAATTTTGAAAAATGAATTCAGATAATCATTTCACAATATCGTAAACATTAAAAAAAAACTATATATACCAATATAACAATATATAACAATATATAACTATATAGCAATATATATATATATAATATTGTGAAAATAATAAATCAGCTAATAATTAATTAATCAGTTTACAAAATAAGAAGCATTCAACTATAATTTTCATTTAAACATTCAAATAATTTTTACTCTATTAATTTTTTTAATTTGAACTTTCATTTCTGGAAACTTAATTTATTAATAATCGTTTAAAGTAATCCCAGAAACTGTAGTTTTCAATATAATCAGTTCATACATAATTAGTCAGTTCACAACATAAGAAGCATGAAACAATTATTTTCATTGGAACATTCAAATAATTTTCACATCATGTATATTATTTTCATTTGAAAAATCATTTCTATACATTCAATTTGATCTAGACCTTTAAAGCTAATTCCAGAATAAATCAACTAATTTTTACTTCACATTATTGCAAATATTTCCTTTCATTGCTGAAAAATTCATTTATTCATAACCATTTATACTAATTTCAGAACAAATAAAACATATTTACATATAGTTTTGAAAATTAAATTCAGACACTCATTTTACAAAATCAGGCACATTTGAAAAATTATGTAATTATAATAAGGGTATTTTAAATATCAATAAATTTTTATCATAAAAATTATATCCAATGTTCAATTGTAAAACCTTAAATTTCATTATCAATTTATGTCACTTAATCTAAAAAAACTGAATTCTTACCTTTATTTAATGTAATATAGCGAGACAAATTATCAGCTAATAATTAATCAATCAGTTCACAACATAAAAAGCATAAAAAAATTATTCTCATTGAAACTTTCAAATAATTTTCACTTTATAAATATTTTTTTGAAATTTTGACTTTTCTTTGAATAAATTTAGTTTCTTAATAATCTTTCAACTTATTCCAGAAAATGTAATTTCAAACAGAATCAGTTATTATTTAATAAATGAAAAGCAATTATTCTGATTGAAACATTCAAATAATTTTTACATTGTATATATTTTTTTCGGTTTAAATTGAATTCAATTTATTAATGACCTTCAAAACTAATTCCAGAGAAAATTAAAATATATGTACATATCGATTAATCATTTAACAACATAAAAAGAAATAACCAGTTATTTTCATTGAAACATTCGAATAATTGTTACTTTATATTTTTCTAGAAATTTAAATTAATAATGATTTTTTTAACTAATTCCATGGAAAAGTAAAATATATGTACCTATAATATGGAAAGCATAATTGAGGTACTTATTTCACAACATCACAAAAATTTACAAAAATTATACAATTGGAATAGAGGTACTTTGGACATAAATAATCTTTTATCATAACAATGATAGCTTATATTCAATTACATAGCCTTGAAGTAAATAATCACTTTATGTACCAAAGATATAATATCTTTAATAACAACTTACATTTAAAGTAATGGTAAAAATGAATGAATCGAAAGAATTTTTGGCAGTTACGAGTTTTCATCTATAGGAGAATATATGTATATAGTAAGGAGGATTATTATGCATAATAAATAAAGAATTTAACTTAGGTTAATTGTTGGTGACTTTGTTAATATATTTAAAATGTATTTCACTAATTTTTGGTGACCTCTATATAAAATTCAAATCAACAGAAGTATAAAAGCAGATTCCTTATTTTATCGATCACCGATAATAGACAGATTTTGCATAGCGTTCCGTAGCGTTACTGCGCATGCTCTGTGAGTTTAGCGTTACTTTTTCCGCTATCCGACGTGCGTTAGCGTATCATTTATTACAAAATGGCGACTATCATGATCTGGACCAATAGAGGTTACCTGTTTTTATATGAAGGATAGCGATCATGTATACATGATCGCATCATAATTTAGAATGATCTCATCTTTATTTAAAATGATCGCGTCCTAATGTAAAATTATCTTATTGCAATATTCTAAATATTTGTCAACCTATGTCGAAAAACAACAACTTTTTGGTTACAAAAAATGTAAATTTCTGTAGATTCTTGTAGTGGTAATTTATGGTAAATTCTTTCAGAAAATTAAAACTGCAATGAAATACAACAATGTATATAAAAATACAAAAAAAGTACAAAATTCGTCTCAATAATAGAAAAAGTTGTACTTTCCTCTATTTCTTGTTGTAATTTATTCTATTTATTTATGGATTCCTCTGAAAATAGTTTTAGTTTTCTGTATTTTTTTATAAAAATTTTTCCACCAGGTGTTATAAGATTTCAAGGACGAATAGGAAGACGTTGGGTCTGGCTGAATAAATAAAAGAAGTTAGGAAAAAGTGTGATGCTGAATCTAGAGAGGGGGTGGGGTTGGGGGGGGGGACTAGTATATAGTAATTGTAGGTGGAATGTATGTCAGAGCAGAGTATGTAAGTGGGAAGGTGGGAAGTTATTGAAGAAGAGGAATGGAATGGAATGGAATGGTTGCAGTGGATCTGAAAGGGAGGAAGGCGTAGAGGCCGTAGAGTGCAGGCGCAACTAGACTTGACTTGTATTGCAAATGTTTCACGCCATCTTACCTATCTGGGTCACAGGACAAAGAGCGCGACTGATTGCGTGGAACTTAGACGGCTAGACGACGAGACGAGACGGATGTCGTAGGAGAGACTAGTGTTCTCTCATTCTCTCAAAGAGCGACACACTTTTTGTCGATTGTCGTTGACTCAAGTATGTATGTATATTCATGCATACCCCAGGTTATGCAAGAAAAGCGAATGTCTGCTTGAAAATTCCAATGAAAGAGGAACAAAACCAGCGAGAGTCTCGCGGTCACTTATTGTAGTCATACTTCTTATTATTCATCCGTTTTTTCCTGAAAAAAAGCGAGAAAAAAAAATGTTGTGGTCGTGCGGTCTACTGGACCGCACGACCATACGTCCATACTAATTAGTCACTTTTTGCACTCGTGAGGCACAATTGGAACGTGAAACTTTTCTGGGACGTTCGCGTTCCGTACTCTGGATTATTTGCATGAATCCAAGGTGGTTTGTGATATATTAGATTTTAAATACTTTGAAACGAATTCAAACAAATATACAAAATGTTGAGGCTAGCGTGGTCGTGCGTTCTTGAGGACTGCGTGTAAGCTTTCAATTGATATTCTTAAAAAATTACATGTAGCTTAA
>CAKNXH010070703.1:0-10249 GCA_932178445.1 Andricus quercusramuli | reverse complement strand
GGGATTTTAAGTTACCGGATTTGAGGGTTGTGCGTTTGAGGTTTTTGAGTTTAAGGTTAGTGGGTTTACGGCTCTGGGGGTTTAAGGTTTGTGGGTTTGAGATTTTTGGGTTTGAGATTCGTGGGTTCGAGTTTTGTGTGTTTGAGGTATAATTTTTGTAGGTTTGAGGTTTGTGGGTTTGTGGATTTGTGGTTTCAGACTTATGTGTTTAAGGTTTGTGGGTTTGGGATTTTAGGTTTATGGATTTGTAAGTTTGAGGATTGTAGGTTTATGGGCTTGAGGGATTTATGTTTGTGGATTTGAGGTCTGTACGTTTGAGGTTTTTTGGGTTTACGTGTTTGGAGGTTTAAGAATTGTGGGTTTTAGGTTTTTGGGTTTTAGGTTTGTGGATTTGAGGTTCGTGGGTTTGAGTTTTGTGGGTTTGGGGTTTAAGGTGTAGGTTTATGCGCTTGGGGATTCTAAGTTCCCGGATTTGTGGATTGTGCGTTTGAGGATTTTGGTTTTAAGGTTTATGGTTTTGGGGGTTTAAGGTTTGAAAGTTTGAGGTTTGTGGGTTTGAGTTTCGTGGGTTTGAGGTTTGTGGGTTTGTGGATTTGTGGGTTTAGATTTATGTGTTTCATGTTTGTGGGTTTGGGATTTTAGGTTTATGTTTATGTTTGTGCATTTAAGGTCTGTGCGTTTGAGGCTTGTGGGTTTATGGGTTTGGAGGTTTGAGGTTTGTGGGTTTGAGGTATAATTTTTGTGGGTTTGATGTTTGTGGATTTTAGGTTTGTGGGTTTGGGGTTCGTGGGTTTGAGGTTTATGGGTTTGAGGTATAATTTTTTGTGGGTTTGCGGTTTGTGCTATGTGCGTTTGAGGTTTGTGCGTTTGAGGTTTGTGAGTTTACGGGTTTGGTTGTTTGAGGTTTGCGTGTAAAGATATTATCGATTTCATGGTTTTGAAAGTTTCGAAATTTCGTGGTTCAGCTACTTTGGCAAGTTTACATTTTTTTAGGTTACTTTTCTGCAGAAAACTAAAAAGTAGCAGTCCTACATGAAATTATAATTCGTTACAAGTATTTAAAAAAAAAGTATGATAATCGGTCAAAAATTGAGCAAACAGCAGAATTTCGAAAAAAAAATTGTAAAAAAACTCACACAAACATCAAACCCCATGTTCAAAAAAGTAAACATATAAGAACATCATGCAGAATAGTCCACGAGCCCACCAACCTTTAGGGTTTAGGGTTCGAGGTTTGTGGGTTTGTGGGTTAAAGGTTTGTGGGTTTGCTGTTTGTGGGCTTGTGGATTTGTGGTTTTAAGGTTATGTGTTTGAGGGTTGTGGGTTTGGGGTTTAAAGTTTATGTGTTTCAGGTTTGTGAGTATGAGATTTTAGGTTTATGGATTTGTGAGTTTGAGGATTGTAGGTTTATAGGCTTGGGGGTTTTATATTTGTGGATTTGAGGTTTGTGCGTTTGAGGTTCGAAGTTTAATTTTTGTGGGTTTGAGGTTTGAGATTTGTGCGTTTGAGGTTTGTGGGTTTACAGGTTTGGGGGTTTTAGGTTTGTGGGTTTTACGTTTGTGGATTTGAGGTTCGTGGGTTTGAGGTTTGTGGATTTGGGGTTTAAGGTTTAGGTTTATGGGCTTGCGGATTCTAAGTTCCCGGATTTGCGGATTGTGCGTTTGAGGTTTTTGGGTTTGAGGTTTGTGGGTTTACGGGTTTGGGGGTTTCAGTTTTGTGGGTTTGAGGTTTGTGGGTTTGAGGTTCGTGAGTTTAAGGTATGTGTGTTTGTGGTATAATTTTTGTGGGTTTCAGCTTTGTGCAATTGAGGTTTGTGGGTTTGTGGATTTGTGATTTTAGATTTATGTGTTTGAGGTTTGTGGGTTTGGGATTTTAGGTTTATGGATTTGTGAGTTTGAGGATTTTAGGTTCATGGGCTTAAGGGATTTATGTTTGTGGATTTAAGGTCTGTGCGTTTGAGGTTTGTGGGTTTACGGGTTCGGAGCTTTGAGGTTTGTGGGTTTTAGGTTTGTGGGTTTTAGGTTTGTGGATTTGAGGTTCGTGGGTTTGAGGTTTTTGGGTTTGAGGTATAATTTTTGTGGGTTTGATGTTTGAGGTTTGTGCGTTTGAGGTTTGTGGGTTTACGGATTTGGGTGTTTGAGGTTCGTGGGCTTAAAAGTTTCGAAATTTCGTGGTTCAGCTACCTTGGCAAGTTCATATTTTTTTAGGTTAGTTTTAGTATTTAAAAAAAAGTATGATAATCGGTCAAAAATTGAGCAGTCAGCAGAATTTTGAAAAAAAAAATTGTAAAAAAACTCACTGTGCGTCTGCCTCGCTCGGCGCTTAACGGGAAGTCCAATGAAATGAACATCATCCCGACAAAAAAAAAAGAAATAATTTTATTATCAGAAATGAACTCCCCTTTTTTATCGTCGAAAAAAATCATCATTCTTAACTAAAGTGATACAATTTAATTATCCAAAGTGCAATTTTTATACAATTAAGTTATCCTATCGCAGCAGATCTGACAGTTATGAAATCAGCAGCTCGTGCAGTACAACTCGCAGTCGCTCCCGATTCTTTTTCTTTTTTTTTCATGCACGCGAAGCGCATAATCTTTTTTTAACACGTGGTTAATAACGTTAACGGGAGCGAGGATGAATTAGTCTTGCAACGTGATCGCTCTTATTCGCACTTCCGGCGTGAGCTCGCGATGCCATGCATCTAAGTAGCGACACAAATCATGGATCCAGAAAAATTCCAGAACCCCCATCAACAAACGAGTTGCTTCATTCCGGCGAGGATTTAGTTATGCATCATTTGCATAAGATGATCAGAATAGTATCGTTCTCGGAATTTGGGGTCATTTGTGGCATATGATGATTTCTTAGAAGAGAGAGGCAAATAAGGAAACTTGGATTTTTATGTTTTTTTTGCAAAGGAAAAATTGGATTTTTGCTGTTCCACTTTGATGTCCAGAATTAAGAAAAATTAAACGAAAAGCACTTCAGTCTTCAGAGTATTCTTGTTTTCATGTCATCCTTGGAAATTTTTAGTGAAATATGTGTATACCCAGGCGGAAATATTATATACAGTTTATATATAGTGTGAAGTATTATATATAACATTCGTTTGTTTTATACATTTTTTATATAAAACAAATGAATATTATATATAATACTTCACACTATATATAAACTATATATAATATTTCCGCCTGGGTATTTTAAAAAATTTATCAAGATTGCTGTTTTGGAATTTACTGTTAAAATGTTTTTTATTTCATTTTGAATAATTATTTATGTCGAAAACATAGTTATACCCTTCTGAACAATTTTTCCGCTAGAATTTTGTTATTGTTCAAATTTCGTTCTACTCCCGAGTCTACTCCACATAAGCTTGAAAATATCCATGCATGATGATTTATGCAATGTCTCTGAGAAAACTAAAAATATAAATTTTAAAACAAATATATCAATTTTTAAGTAAAAAAAAAAATTGCAACGAAAAATGTAATAGTTGAATTTTTAAATTAAACAATGTAATTTCGAAATAAACAGTCGCACTTTTAGCCAAAAAGGATGACTTCAAAGCAGAATCATCAATTTTCAATTAAAAATATGACTTTTCAACCAAATTATTAAATTTCGAACCAAAAAGACGAATATACTACGAAACAGTTGAATTTTCAACATAAAAGTTTATTCAGAAGCCAATAGTTGAATTTACAGCTGAAATGAATCTGCAACAAAAAATTAAGCATTTTTTACAGAGTAGTTTTAATTTCAACAAAGTAGTAGAATTTTCAACAAAAATAGTTAATTGACAACCAAATAGTTGAATTTTGAAGTCAAAAAGATTAATTTATCTTTCAAAATAGTTGAATTTTAAACCAAAAATATTATTTTTCAACAAAAAAGTTCATTTTTCTTCTGGAAAAGGCAAATTTGCAACAGAATAATAAAATTTCTAACCAAAGAAATTAATTTTTAACAAAAAAATTCAGCATTCAACAAAATAGTGGATTTTCAACCAAATAAAGTTTTTAACTAAAAAAGATCAGTTTTAAACCAAGTAGATCAATTTTTAGCTGAAAAATTATTTTTTCATACAAAAAAAAATAATTTTCAACAAACTATATCAATTTTCAACTAGGTAGTTGAATTTTCAAACTGCAATTGAAACCTGAAGCATAAATTTGCAACAAAAAAAGTCATTTTCAACTGAATTGTTGAATTTGCATTTTTATTAGAATAGATTGATTTTCAACCAAAGAAGTAAATTATTAACCAAGAAAAATGAATTTTTTACAAAGTAGTTTTACCTTCAATCAAGTAGTTAAAATTTTAACCAAACAGACCATTTTTTAGCCAAAAAAATTAAATTTTTACCAAAGAGACGAATTTTCAAGAAAAAAAAAATCTTTAAACAAATAGTTGAATTTTCAACTAAAAAATATACACTTTTAATTGATTTTTTAAAAATGATTTTCAACCAAATAGTCGCACTTTAAACCAAAAATATTAATTTTCTACCAAACAATCCGAATTTTCAACTGCATTGTTGAATTTTAATGCCAAAAACGCGGCTTTTCTTAAGAAAAGTTTTTTATATATCAACCCAAAAATATAAAATTTGGACAAAAAGGTTGATTTGAAACCACACATTTGAATTTTCAACAAAGTGATAAATCTTCAACCAACAAAATAAATTTGTTACAAAGTTGTTTCACTTCAAACCAAGTAGTTGAATTTTCAACCAAAAAGGCGATTTTTTAACCAAGAAGATTAAGTTTTTGCCAAAAAATAGAATATTTAAATTTTCAGATAAAAAATTAATTTTCACAAAAAAACGAGTTTTCAACAAAATAGTTCAATCTTTAACCAAAAATGGTGTTCAAACAAAATAGCTTAACTTTTGACCTATCGTT
Organism: Andricus quercusramuli; assembly: GCA_932178445.1. Lineage (NCBI taxonomy): Eukaryota > Metazoa > Arthropoda > Insecta > Hymenoptera > Cynipidae > Andricus > Andricus quercusramuli. The sequence continues at coordinate 5,340 of CAKNXH010070703.1, read as the reverse complement.
TGAATTTTGGACAAAAAAAAAGACTTTTTGACAAAATAGTTGCATTTTCAAAAAAATTTAGATTCTGAAAGCTTCGAAATAAAATTTTGAACTTTTTCAAAGATCTTGAAAGGTTTTGAGGAAATAAAAAACATTCTTAAGTTCGCTGGGAAAATTTTCAACGATTATTCATATTGAAAAACTGATTTTGAGAGAATATTTAAAAAAATTCAAAACAAACGTTTTTTATTAATAAATGACAATTGAACAATTGATAATTTGGAAAATAATCGAGCAGTTGTAAGATGCATTTAGAAATTTTGAAATGATTCCAAAATAATTTAAAATGTGAAAAGATTTCAAACCATTTAATACATAATGTAGATTTTTGACAAATTTCGAAAACAAAATTTATAAGCTTTTTAAACAATTTGAAAGGTTTTTAATAAATAAAGAATGTGTACCAAAATTCCTAGAAAAACTAGCAATAATTTTTTCCGTTTGAAAAATTAATTTGTAAAGAATATTTAATTAAATTTCCGAAATTGCCAAAAAAGAATCTGGATGATTTTAAGGTAGTGTTTTTTTTTACTTTTGCAGGATTTAAAAAAAATTGTAGGAAAAATTGAAGTTCCAAGATAGATACAATATTATTATTAGATTCCTGGAGATTTTATAATTTTATATATATATATATATATATATATATATATATAAGATATAATTTTAAAAATTTATAAATTAAAAGTATAAAAGTTACAATTTTGCAGTTTAGAGGTTTTTAAATAAAAAATTCTCAGTTGAAAATTGGTAAAAGCTTCCATTCAATACGCGTGAATTATTGAGTGTTTGAATTAACTTTTTTTTAAGCTTTAATTTTGAAAGTTCAAAATTCAGAAGTATGTATTTTACTTTGAGTGTCTTAATTTGCGTTTCAGTTTTTATAAGTTCAAGTGAAAAATTTTTCAACTTCAAGAGTTCTAACCTTTTGATTTCAATTACCGTGATCAATTCTTTCTCAATTGTTCAATTTTTATCCTACGTCAAAAAGTTGTTCTTTTTCGACAATTATTCATTATTGCCATTTAATTTTCTACCATTTCTTTAAAGTTCGAACGTAGAAGATTTTTTGGTAATAGCGATGACGTATACATGATCGCATCTCAATTTGAAATTATCGCATCTTAATTTGAAATTATCGCATCTCAATTTGAAATTATCGCATCTTAATTTGAAATTATCGCATCTCGATTTAAAATTATGGCATCTTAATTTAAAATTACCTCATTGCAATAAAATACAATAATGTACATAAAAATACAAAAAAGTACAAAATCCGTTTCAATAATAGAAAAAAGTTGTACTGTCCTGTAATTTTGGTTATGATATAGTGTATTTATTTGTAGATTCCTGTTAAAATAGTTCAAGTTTTCTGTACTTTTTTGTAAAAATTTTTCCACTGGGGTTAACAATGAAAAGTGCATCTCTTCAAGTTTAGCAGGAATCGATTACTATATATTCGAAAAAAACTTTAAACGTAAGGTTTTTTGTTGTTAAATAATGATTTTATTTGATTTTTGGAACTCGATTATTATGTGCGAGCGCAAGCGCGCACTCGCTTTTTTGTTCATTTTTCTCCTTTACTCAATTTTCGAATAACTATTTTTGACTACTTCAATTCTTGCTGAAATTAGATTCTGAAATAACGTATCCAGTGAATCCATGTAACTTAGAATTATTTAATTTACGATTACTATTATTACCAGTAAAGGGCGAGACATCATTTGAAGATTTAAAGTGCACGACTTGACCAACATAATAAATCCGGAAACAAATATCAATGATAATTAATATAATTATAAATTTAAATACCAACAATGTCTCTTTGAAAATTTTTCCTGCTATTATTAAATGGAGATATCAGAAAATTCACGGAATATATCATGAAAGAATGCTAATGTAGACATGAAAATGTCCACAAAATAAATTATGATACCTCATATACAAACGATACGTTATTAAAATATTTATAAATAACGCATTAAAATATATTGATAAATCATTCAAATAATTGAAAAATATTGCATTTTTGACAATTTGAATCATTGATAATTTTTATACTGATTCCAAAAAAAAGTAAAACATATGTCCATATAATTTTGAAAAATGAATTCAGATAATCATTTCACAATATCGTAAACATTAAAAAAAAACTATATATACCAATATAACAATATATAACAATATATAACTATATAGCAATATATATATATATAATATTGTGAAAATAATAAATCAGCTAATAATTAATTAATCAGTTTACAAAATAAGAAGCATTCAACTATAATTTTCATTTAAACATTCAAATAATTTTTACTCTATTAATTTTTTTAATTTGAACTTTCATTTCTGGAAACTTAATTTATTAATAATCGTTTAAAGTAATCCCAGAAACTGTAGTTTTCAATATAATCAGTTCATACATAATTAGTCAGTTCACAACATAAGAAGCATGAAACAATTATTTTCATTGGAACATTCAAATAATTTTCACATCATGTATATTATTTTCATTTGAAAAATCATTTCTATACATTCAATTTGATCTAGACCTTTAAAGCTAATTCCAGAATAAATCAACTGATTTTTACTTCACATTATTGCAAATATTTCCTTTCATTGCTGAAAAATTCATTTATTCATAACCATTTATACTAATTTCAGAACAAATAAAACATATTTACATATAGTTTTGAAAATTAAATTCAGACACTCATTTTACAAAATCAGGCACATTTGAAGAATTATGTAATTATAATAAGGGTATTTTAAATATCAATAAATTTTTATCATAAAAATTATATCCAATGTTCAATTGTAAAACCTTAAATTTCATTATCAATTTATGTCACTTAATCTAAAAAAAACTGAATTCTTACCTTTATTTAATGTAATATAGCGAGACAAATTATCAGATAATAATTAATCAATCAGTTCACAACATAAAAAGCATAAAAAAATTATTTTCATTGAAGCTTTCAAATAATTTTCACTTTATAAATATTTTTTTGAAACTTTGACTTTTCTTTGATTAAATTTAGTTTCTTAATAATCTTTCAACTTATTCCAGAAAATGTAATTTCAAACAGAATCAGTTATTATTCAATAAATGAAAAGCAATTATTCTGATTGAAACATTCAAGTAATTTTTACATTGTATATATTTTTTTCGGTTTAAATTGAATTCAATTTATTAATGACCTTCAAAACTAATTCCAGAGAAAATTAAAATATATGTACATATCGATTAATCATTTAACAACATAAAAAGAAATAACCAGTTATTTTCATTGAAACGTTCGAATAATTGTTACTTTATATTTTTCTAAAAATTTAAATTAATAATGATTTTTTTAACTAATTCCATGGAAAAGTAAAATATATGTACCTATAATATGGAAAGCATAATTGAGGTACTTATTTCACAACATCACAAAAATTTACAAAAATTATACAATTGGAATAGAGGTACTTTGGACATAAATAATCTTTTATCATAACAATGATAGCTTATATTCAATTACATAGCCTTGAAGTAAATAATCACTTTATGTACCAAAGATATAATATCTTTAATAACAACTTACGTTTAAAGTAATGGTAAAAATGAATGAATCGAAAGAATTTTTGGCAGTTACGAGTTTTCATCTATAGGAGAATATATGTATATAGGAAGGAGGATTATTATGCATAATAAATAAAGAATTTAACTTAGGTTAATTGTTGGTGACTTTGTTAATATATTTAAAATGTATTTCACTAATTTTTGGTGACCTCTATATAAAATTCAAATCAACAGAAGTATAAAAGCAGATTCCTTATTTTATCGATCACCGATAATAGACAGATTTTGCATAGCGTTCCGTAGCGTTACTGCGCATGCTCTGTGAGTTTAGCGTTACTTTTTCCGCTATCCGACGTGCGTTAGCGTATCATTTATTACAAAATGGCGACTATCATGATCTGGACCAATAGAGGTTACCTGTTTTTATATGAAGGATAGCGATCATGTATACATGATCGCATCATAATTTAGAATGATCTCATCTTTATTTAAAATGATCGCGTCCTAATGTAAAATTATCTTATTGCAATATTCTAAATATTTGTCAACCTATGTCGAAAAACAACAACTTTTTGGTTACAAAAAATGTAAATTTCTGTAGATTCTTGTAGTGGTAATTTATGGTAAATTCTTTCAGAAAATTAAAACTGCAATGAAATACAACAATGTATATAAAAATACAAAAAAAGTACAAAATTCGTCTCAATAATAGAAAAAGTTGTACTTTCCTCTATTTCTTGTTGTAATTTATTCTATTTATTTATGGATTCCTCTGAAAATGGTTTTAGTTTTCTGTATTTTTTTATAAAAATTTTTCCACCAGGTGTTATAAGATTTCAAGGACGAATAGGAAGACGTTGGGTCTGGCTGAATAAATAAAAGAAGTTAGGAAAAAGTGTGATGCTGAATCTAGAGAGGGGGTGGGGTTGGGGGGGGGGACTAGTATATAGTAATTGTAGGTGGAATGTATGTCAGAGCAGAGTATGTAAGTGGGAAGGTGGGAAGTTATTGAAGAAGAGGAATGGAATGGAATGGAATGGTTGCAGTGGATCTGAAAGGGAGGAAGGCGTAGAGGCCGTAGAGTGCAGGCGCAACTAGACTTGTATTGCAAATGTTTCACGCCATCTTACCTATCTGGGTCACAGGACAAAGAGCGCGACTGATTGCGTGGAACTTAGACGGCTAGACGACGAGACGAGACGGATGTCGTAGGAGAGACTAGTGTTCTCTCATTCCCTCAAAGAGCGACACACTTTTTGTCGATTGTCGTTGACTCAAGTATGTATGTATATTCATGCATACCCCAGGTTATGCAAGAAAAGCGAATGTCTGCTTGAAAATTCCAATGAAAGAGGAACAAAACCAGCGAGAGTCTCGCGGTCACTTATTGTAGTCATACTTCTTATTATTCATCCGTTTTTTCCTGAAAAAAAGCGAGAAAAAAAAATGTTGTGGTCGTGCGGTCTACTGGACCGCACGACCATACGTCCATACTAATTAGTCACTTTTTGCACTCGTGAGGCACAATTGGAACGTGAAACTTTTCTGGGACGTTCGCGTTCCGTACTCTGGATTATTTGCATGAATCCAAGGTGGTTTGTGATATATTAGATTTTAAATACTTTGAAACGAATTCAAACAAATATACAAAATGTTGAGGCTAGCGTGGTCGTGCGTTCTTGAGGACTACGTGTAAGCTTTCAATTGATATTCTTAAAAAATTACATGTAGCTTAA
>CAKNXH010070686.1:0-28334 GCA_932178445.1 Andricus quercusramuli | reverse complement strand
AATTTTAATTTTAATTTTAACTTTAATTTTAAGTTTAATTTCAATTTTAATTTTAATTTTAACTTTAATTTTAAGTTTAATTTTAATTTTAATTTTAATTTTAATTTTAATTTTAATCCTAGAAGGAATTAGAAGCAAAGAAAAAATTAATGAGTTAATTTCGAATTTTATAATTTATATAGTAATAAGATGTTCTTAAAAGTCATTCTGGAATTCTGAGTTTTTCTGATTTTTTCTATTTTCGACACCGATCAATTTGAAAGATATTTACAATTGAAAATTCGCCAACTTGTTTGATTTTGAATGTTTCCATATTACAATCATACAATTTTAAACACCTTTTTGAAATACATCTATCTTGGAGATTTGCAATTGGAGATCCTAGAGTTTTTAATGTGTATATTTTAAAATATTGATTTTAAATTTCAATGATTTTTAAGATTTACAATGGAAAGCGCTTGAATTTTAAAGATGTATACATAAAAAATCTTAAATTACGATGATTTAAAAAATAAGAAGTCAGGAGTTTTTAATTCGAATGTGAATCATCAAAATAAGTAATTAAAAAAAAAATCTTCAATTTTAAACATTTATAATTTAACTTTCTAGGATTACAATTGAACATTTTCAAATTTTGAAGATGTATAAATAAAACTTGTTGAATTTGGATGATTTTGAAGATCCAAAGTCAAGTTCAAAATTCTAAATCTTCCAAATTGTAAGTTTTCAAAATTTAAAACTCTTTCGTTTCAAAGATTTATATATCATAGTTCTTCAATTTTAAAGAGTTAAAATTGAAAAGTCTTGAATTTTGAAAATGTAGAATTATAAAATTTTACAATTGTCAAGATTTTTACTTTAATTTAAAGGTATGTAAATTTGAACGATTTTTTGTGGAATTGTTCAATTTTGATGATTTACAATTCAAAATTCTTACATTTCAACGATTTGCAATTAAATTTTTTCAAACTTTAAAGAATCAAAATTGAAAAATCTTTAGTTTTAAAGAATTACAATTGAAAAATGTCTAATTTTAAAGATGTGTACATAAAATTTGTTTAATTTAGATGATTTTTGTGGTCAAAAGTCCGAGAGTTTAAAAATCCATATATTCCAAATTCAAGACATTTCAAATAATGTGAATCATAAAAATTAAAGAATTTCGAAAGGTAAAACTAAAAACTTGCCTAATTTTTCATTGTATATTTTTAAAATTAAAAACTCTTCAATTTTCAAGATTTAAAGTTGAAAGTTCTAGAATTTTGAAGAGTTACAATTAAAAACTATTCAATTTTAACAATGTATAAATAAAAATTCTTAAATTTGAATGATTCTGAAGATGAAAAATCAAGAATTTTCAATTCTAAATCTTCCAAATTGAAGATATTTTCAATATAACTCACCAAAATTACAAATTTTTAAATTGTAAATTGTCAAGAGTAAAAATTCTTTAATTTGAAAGATTTACAATTCAAAATTCTACTATTTATAGAGTTTCAATTCAAAATTAATCAATTTTAAAGATGTATGAATAAAAATGATTAAATGTTGATGATTTTGAAGATCAAAAGTCAAGTTTTCATTGATAAATGTTACAAATATTTTGCAGCAAAATAAGATTGATAAGCTATTACGATACATTAAGATTAAAAAGAATTTTTTTCCGCGAAAAAAGGATACAATTTTCTATTTGCCAAGTTTAATTATTCATAAGAAAACTAAATGTTAAGCCTTAACAATTTGCTGGAGTCTAGTAAGATTGCGAAACTATTTGGATATATACAAGATGGAAAATAATTCTTTCCGAGAAAAATTGATACAAATTTTATATTTGTCAAATTCGATACATAAAAGATGACAAGCAAAATTTTTTCTCAAAAAATTTATGAAAACGTTTTACTTGTTGAAACAAATTGTTTATAACAATAAGATTGTGCATTAAATAGATCGGTTCGAAAATTTGTAAAAAAAAATTAGTTTGTAAAATTAGCCCACCATTTCAAACTATAAACATTACAAATTATAATGAATCTCCAATTGTAAATTTCAAACTGAAAATTGGTAAAATTGCAGAATTTAAAATTGCAAATCGTTAAAATGATAGAATTTTCAGTCAATAATTCTGAGCATTTATAATTAAAAATGATCCAAGTTTTAAGTGTTGCAATTAACGTTTCTGTTATGATTTTTAGTTACATTTAAAATTTCTTCAATTCGAAGAATTGGACTTGAAATGTCTTGACTTTTGATCTTTAAAATCATCCAAACTTATGAATTTTTATTTAATAATTTTTAAAATTGAAGAATTTTTAATTGCAAATCTTAAAAATTGAGAAATTTCCATATTAAATCATTAAAATTGGATTAAATTTTCCAAAAACTCATTAAAAATTATATAACATTAAAATATAAAACTTTAGAATTGTATAATTTTCAATTCAATATTTTCAGAAATCAAGAATTTTCTTTTGTAGCTTTTCAAAATTGTAGAACTTTAAATTATAATTATTTAAAATGAAAGAGTTACAAATTGTTTGAATTTACAATTATAAATCCTGTAATTCTGATGATTGACATTTAAAATGTATTCAAATTGGAAGATTCAAAATTAAAAAGTCTTTAATTTTGATCTTCAAAATCATCCAAATTTAAGAAGTTAGTCTTTTACATCTTTAAAATTAAGCAGTTTTTAATTAAATCTTCAAAATTAAATTATTGAAAAAACATTCAAAATTACATCTTTTTAAATCACATTAAGAATTTAAGAATCTTCAATTGCAAATCTTCGAGATGACCCATTTCAAAAAGGTATTTAAATTTTCATAATTTTTAACTATAAAAATTCAAAATGAAACTGGTTGGCGAATTTTCAGTTATGAATATCTTCAAAATTGATCAGTGTCGAAAATTACAAAACATCAGAAAGATTCAGAATTCCAGAATCACTCCGAAAAATATATGTTTTAAATTAAAGAAACCATTAGTTTAACCTAATGTTTTCATTTAACAAAAAATAACTTCAAAATGAAGAAATCATTTTAAAATAATAATATTGAAGAAATAATTTGAAAATTAAAGAATTAATTGATTTAATTCATTAATAATTAATTAATTAAATTTCATTAATTATTTTAAATCAAAGAAATAATTTTATAGGAAAAAGACATTTCTTTGAACCGCAAAGAAATTTATTTGAATCAATGAAACTTATTTCTGCGTATATGTGTTTTAAGAACATCTTATTAAGGTATAATATCCTAAATTCGCTAAATAATTTATTTATTTGCTTCTAATTCCTGCTGGGATAAAATATGATATTTAGGTTATAAAAGTAATCTGTATACAGATTACAAAAAACCGTTTTACATTTAAGCTGAAATCGTATACAATATAGAATCTTATAATTCGTTTATTTGAATTTATATTTTGAATACAATGATGCAGAATTTTGAAATTTAAAAAATTGTAAAAAAGACTTTGCTTCTATGGATATTTTTCTAAAAGAATATTGTAAAAAATAAAAATACGAGTCTGTATAACGTTACTACAAGCATTTATTGTAATCACTAAACTTTAACGTTTTGCTATAATTTTGAATATATGGATTTTCTATAGGGTTTGTTTTTAAAAAAATATTACGTAACTGTATAAATTCACCTCCACCCCCCTTTTACGTAATATATGGATGGACCCATAGTACTCCGTTAGCAATAAGGACCGCCGTCAAAAATATATGAAAATCGAAGCAAGACTCTAGTAAAGTCCCATTCGAAAATTCCCGCCTTTGCTCAGTCGGTTTCAGCCTTCCAAAAATTAGCACCAGTGGCGCTGGTGAGTTCGTACCTAGTACCCTCCACCGCTAACTATACTTCAGGTAGCTCGTGGCGCAGACTTTTCCAAGAATGCTGCATCGGATCGCCATTTTATGTGTTTGGCTCTGACACTGGAACGGTGGTGTGTGGTGCTGCGGCGGAGTTGAAAGAGCTCTTGCCTCGTTCTCTGCAAAATGTTGCCGAAATACTTTTCGCGGGATATGAGAAAGTAACAACGGCGGGTGGCTCAAGTGCAAGTGCCGCGGGTTTCTCTTGGCGAAATGGTGTAGTGAATTTGTGTTCGTGAGAGTGTGTTTTCCTCGACAGTGCCAGAGCACACTACTTTGTATTTCGCTGTCATCGACTACCGTCACCCCTGCCCTGCCAATTGGAGAAAATCCTCGCCCTTGGCACCTGCCACGAACGGCCTCTGGATTCCTCCTCGCTCCCTCGTCTACAATGAGTTCGCGAAATATCCCCTCAGATAAGGTGAGTTATAGTTGAGGTCTCAACCTTACATGTCCACCGCACCCTTTTCTCCTCACCGATCATCCCGCCTCCAATCTCTATCAGCTTCAAATCAACATTCAGCCTAAAAATAAACAAATCAAGGTATGATGAAAAGTCATCTGGCTAAATGACACTTTAGAGAACAAAGACACTAAAAATCGATTAACCTAGTCGAGATCAGAAAATTGGGTGAAAATGTCGGGGGATCGATGTGCCGTCCGGAGAAACGTCAGAACTCAGACGTCAGATGCACATCCGGAGGGCGAGGTATTCGTTTCCTTTTTCTGTTTTTTTTTTTTTTTTTTTTTCAATCGACACCTTCGAAGAGAGGAAATGAACCTCGTTCCTTTGCACATCTTCCATTCTTTCTTGACCTACATCTGCACCCACCCTATGTGCGTTCCGTGAATAATCGAGCGAGCTTCACAAGGGAGATTCTGGCATACTGAAAAAAATATTAGGTGAATTTATGAGATTAGGTCTACTATAAGTGAATGTACGGGCAAGTTTGCCTGATTTAGCAAGATGGGAGTAATGTAGGACATTTTTGGAGCTGTTGCTACCCCTTAGTTGAAATATTAGGGCAGGGGAGAAATCAACTTAGCAACTACTTAAATCTCTAATCAATAAAGAAAAATGAAAACTTAAACATTCTGAGCAACATTCAAAGTATTTTGAATCTAAAGAGTCTCAGTCGTTCCTCTGCGTTTCCCCTTTTTTTAAATTTTTTTTTTGAAATTCATGTTTTTCCCGATTCTCGAAAGACTTCCTTTCTTTTCCCGTTTTTCTTCAGATATACTACATTTGAAAATACAATATTTGAATTACTCGGGAAAATCTCTGAAATTACTAAATGTAGTTATGAACTATAAATCTCATATAACTATTGACTGTAATTAATTTAACTTATCAAATTTAAAGGGTTAGTAATTAATTTATTAATAATAAATGCATTAATAAAATGGATCTGTATAATATTGAAGCTTAAGTAAAAAAATTATTTATAAATATAAAGTACAAATTAAAAAACAATATATATCGTACAAAAATATAAGTTCAACGAATTTCAAGTTCTGAAAGCTATAGTCTTAAAAATTAACATTCTTAAGAAAAAACTTGAAGATGAAACAGTTGAAAAAGACATGTTTAAAATGTGAACATCGGGGACAGCAGTTGTTGTCTATTATAAAATTGGAACAGTTCCAAATATAATTAATTAATTTTAAAACTTAACAGAAAGTGAACAGTATTTAATCGAAATGTACTAAATTAAACAATAAAAAAATTGAATATTCGAAATTTATGAAATGCGTTTAGCTGTCTAAAATTGTATTTCTAAGTCTTACCAATACTAAATTTACAAATGCTCATTTTACGGATTTCAAACTAAAATATTTAACATTCAAATAAAACATCAAATCTAAACTATTTTTTTTTTGACTAAGTGACAAATCTTGGGAAGAAGTATTTAATTCTATATTTATAATTATCACGATTTAATTGTTAATGATAGTATTTTTAAAAGCGAAATTATCCCTGACTATGAGAACGATTTTAAACATAAAAATTGTTTGTTCTACCAATTTTATTTTTGTCTGACTTTTTTATTTCGCTGTAAATGGATTACCAATGACCTGAGTATCTAATTTTTAAAAATGAATTCCTCAATGGCATAAATTATGAACAAATCATTTAAAAATATTTACAAGTATAAAATTTCTCTAAAACAGATTGTTTCTTCTTTTCTGCGTGTAAAACAAATGGTTAATCTTTCCCCTATTTTCCGCCATATTCGTGAAAAAATTGCCCTATTTCCCTGGATCCCTGGAATCTCAAACATAGAATAGAATAGTTTGTTCTTTAAAATACAAGTAAAGCAGGGTTGCTACAAAACATGAACAATTTCTGAAAAACCTGGAAAGGTCTTGAAATTTTGGAAAAAAATGTCTAGATGTTGTTTATTAGCACCTATTTCAAAGTCTTAATAATTATTTTAGTACTTCACAGCGAATTGATACGATTTGATTTCTTACTATTCAAGATAATATGATTATTATATATGATAAATTTTAGTTAAAAAACTAGACATTTTTTTAATTTTCAACATATTTCAAATTTTCCTGCGAATTTTGAAGAAGTAGGAAATCCGACATATATTATTTAAGAAAAAATTTGCCATCATTTTCTTTAACAAATCTTTTTTTTAAATCTTCAGAACTCGGTCTAGATGTCTAGAAAGTGTTTCATTTCCAAAAGGACCCTCCACACCAAATTGCATGAAATTTTTCGACTTTTCGTTAGTGGTCTGCATTTTCAGAGCCAAGAAATTTTTTTTTTTTTTTTTTGTTTTTTGTTACATTTCACCCTGTTCTTATATTCACATTATTTCAAGAAAGGTGAATTCTGTAGAAAGAATTTCTTGTTTTAGATTTTTTCAGCTTTTAAATACGAAAAAGTCGCGTATCGTTTATATAAAAAGGTGAGCATTTTTTTTTTTAATTTTCCGTAACATCCTAATTTTCCGTATTTTTTTCTTCGTTTTTTGTGATTATCTCGATCGGAAAGTCGAATTAATCGTTGCATTCAGCGTTAAATTGAAATCATGCCACACATGATTGAAAAATGATCTATATCATTTTGCACAATTGTTGAAAAATGTAATTAAAAAAAGATTAGGTTGCAAATATCTTATAAAAAGAGCTGCGGAAAAAAATGGGGGCCAGATTCGAATTCAGCGCAAAAAAGTACTCTGGACCAGTGTTGATCAGTGTAATTATTGTAAACTGGCAGAAATCATTTTTATGACCTTTTTCGAAAACCTTGATGAATTTCTATTTAATTTACACAATACATCAAAAGTTTTTCAAAACCTTTAGGTGACCTTCAATACTTTGTCAGTTGTCACGTATCTTTCAACTTTTTTGAGAAATGTCCACATTTAGGAAATCTGAATGCTATGGAAAAATTGTTTATGAAAAACTGCAGCGTTCTGCGCCGGGTCAATGTTTTTATATAAAACTGTAGAAAATTATCAATTTGGGGTTCTACCGTGTTCTAATTTTTCATAGAAGTATGTTTTTACATATTCATCAAACTTTTTAGAAATTCGTTTTTTCTTATAAAAACCTGTTAAAAATGATGAAAAACTAAATCATCATTTCGGAATCGTCAATTTTCCTATTTGCTCACAGCGAATTGTATTTATTCGTATTTATTATTTAAAAATGTTGATTTTTCATACTTTGTTGTTTTCTATGCCGAAATATTACAAAATAATATTTTCCTACGATCATCTGTAAGAACCACGTTTTCATAGAACCTTGTAGTTTGTCTTGAATAGAATTGACTGGATTAAAAAAAAGTTGTCCTGCAGGAGTCGTTTATTTACAATTAATTGTGCATACAATTAATCTTTTCAAGTGGATCCGTGATTTATTATAAATCATTATTTATCAAAGATAAATGATCTTATTTTCCAAGCAGTTTATACGTTCTTTGTGCTAAATTGTAATGACTAATAATTGCTTATCATACATTTAAAAAAAATTCTCGATTAAAGTTGAAATCGTTGAGAATTTCAAACAATTTTTCGTATTGCAAAATTTTTAAATATCTTGATTTGCTCAAAATTCGAAAGAAAAGAATTTAAAATGAAGAAAAAAAAACATTTTTCTTTATTTAATTTTGAACACCTAAATATTTAGTAATTTCCTAATAATAATTTTTGGAAATGACTGATTTCCCAACCTGCAAATGATTCCTGAAAAATACACGTTTAGGTATTGAGTCACACACAGTTGTTGTGCGCCAGGTGCCAAAAAGGTCAAGGTTTATACCTTGAGTTTAAATATTTATCTAAACTGTCAAGTTTCGCAAATATTGTATGTGAAGAACAAAACTGACATAAGTCATAATAAACATAAAATTGTTATATTTTTTGAATTAAATGTTTAAAATACAGAGAAAAAACGGAATGTTTAGTTTTAAAGCCACATATTATTGTCACTATTGTCATTTGAGTTAAAATTATTCTTGAATATATGGGCATCTCTTTCCTTCGTTTTAGAATGTATTAAAATATTTTAAAATGAATTTTTTACTTTCAGGCTTTCTATTTTTCTGTTTTTATCACTGTTTTCATTTTTTTATTGTTACTCCTCCTATTACTGCCTTACTTCAACCACAACTTTATTGATGTTAGAACATTTCAGGTTATCTAATATTCTAATGGACCAGGATTCTAATATGGATATTAGATTTAAAAAGCTTGGATTATAGATTTTATCATCTCAGATTATAAAGTTTAATAATCCAAGATATTATCCTGTAATATCTATTTCTTAATATCTATAGATTGCATATCTATAGATCGCAGGAGGGGTGTTTTTTTTGTCGCGAATCGCAAAAAAAATTTCGAATAGAACTTACGTATTTCATAAAGGTGAATCTGAATCGGTGACAAAAAATTGGGCTTCCTATTTGAAATTACAAATAAGCTACAACCACTCCTGCCTCCTGTTGGGTGAGGTGGAGTAAATTTTTTCAAAGTCGCTTTTCCCCCTAGAAAATAAAAAGTTTTTATTACGGATATTTTTTTCGTAGGTTGCGTACTTTTTGATTGAACCCATTCTTTGGCCATTTGGGTCACTCACAAATTGAAATTAATACTACATGCATTTTTACTTAATATTTGTTTTTTTACTTCCTAAATAGAATGTTATATGTTTGCAAGTATAAAATTATAATTTTCGTAACAAAAAGCAGTGGAAAACTCATCTGGTAATTTCAAAGTATAAGTGTATTCATATAATCATCTAAATCATAGCTATACCCACTTATGGCGTAAACAAATACATATTCTCGCTTTCTAAAAAAGTACGCATGGCATTACATTAACTTAATAAAGATGGGAACTGCCATTGTCTGGACAAACTCATAATTTCTCAGAAAAAAACAAAGGGTAAAAAGTGGTTCATGTAAAAATGATCGGGATAATCTCCACTTCTCCCTCTCCTCGCTACCTCCGGTAAGTTTCCCCTTCTCCTACTTCCCTTCATCAGCCCTCACTACCCCTCTCCTACTCACCCTCATTTCTAATAATTTCCCTTACTTCCCCCCACACTCACTTCTACCCAGCTAACATTCACCTTCCCCTACTTCCCTTCGTCAGTCCTCACTACCCCTTTCTTACTCATCCTCATTTCTAATAATTTCCCCTCACTCACTTTTCTTACTTTCTCTCCCTACTAACCCTACTTCCTCTCCCCTCATTTCCTCTCACTTCCCCAAGTTACCCTCCCTTAATTTCCCTCAGTTATCCTCCCCAATTTCGCCTCCTTTCTCCTACTCCCCTCCCCACATTTCTATCACTCCCCCCACTCTCTCCACTCCCCATACTCTTATTTCCCCTCACTTCTTATACTTCCCCTCCCCTTATTTCCCCTACTCCTCTACTAATTTCCCCGCACTTTCCCACCTTGGAAAAATGTACATTTCTTTTTTTGCATGCGGAGATTAACCCTCTCTATTTTTTCTGACGAAATATTTGAGTTTTTAAAGGGAACAAGACGACACGAATTTTATGCATTAAATGAAGTTTGAACTAAGTCATTAATATTCAAATTTTATAAAGCTGATAACGCAAACTATCAAAAAGATTTGTTCATCTTTAAAGTGTGGCTTTATTAAAACTAAAGTCGGGGCCAAATGTTGAGGCCCCTCACTTATTTTTATTGCAACTCGCAAAAAAAAATCTGAATTGTCTAATAAAAAGTATCTGAAAGCTTAAAGTCTTCCGAATTCAACGATTCGATCACTTTTATTCTAAAAAAATTTTGTCAATAGTTAGAGGGCAAAATATCTTTAAAAACAGGGTTTTTCGGTCTTCTTTTTCAATGTGTCTACTTTTCCCTGTTCTTAGAAAGAGGGCGACTTTAGGAAAATTCTACAGATATTCTTTCAACATTCTTTAATTCAGTAGACTTTTCAAAATTCTAATATATTCAATCATTTACTTTTTACTCTGCTTTATTTACAAAAATTTTATCTTGAGAACGAATGAAGATAGGAAGCCGTGCAATGGTTCCAATTGTGCAGTTTTGTAATTATTCATATTTAATGTGTAATATTTTTTGTTTTAATGTTTTAAAAATGTAATTTATTAATAATAACAGTCAAAATAAATTATACTGCAAATCCCTATTTTAAAGAGTTTGCCAAAATCCTTGGTTCGTTTCCAACGATATTTTCGGCGAGATCAAGGATAAATATCGTTGGTTCGGCTATACACTGTTAACCGCGTAACTTCGTCAAAGGAATTTTTTATCAAACCGGAAAAATATAGTCTGACGTGTTGAAATAATTTAAAAGTATATCAAAAACAAAGTTACATTATTAGTTCAACTAATAAAATGTTAATAAGCCTTAGTTTACATGTTTATTTAATTTGTGAAACTTTTTATCCCCTATTTTGGGAAAAAAGTTCCCCTTTTCTAATGACAATAGGTATAGGTATACTGGTGACTGTTATATGTATATGTTATTTAGCATGACTACTATTTGAACTGAAATCTTGAAAGAATATCACGGTATAAATAAATTCGACTCCAACACAAATTTTCAAATGGTTTTGTAGAGAGAATTTCATTTTTAAAAAACTCAAAATTTGTGTGAAAATTTTACCTTCCACGATCGTCGAGACCAGAGCTCGCTCGAGGCAATGCAATGCAAAAGAAACGACGTTCTACTACTGCGTTTGAAATGGAAATATGTAAAAATTCATTTTCCATAAAGGAAGCATGCTTTTCGAATAATTCACCTGGTCCTATTTTATGAAGCTTCTTACTCAAGTTTCAAAACCAAACTGTTCTTTTTTCAAAGTTTTTATATGCAAAACCTAGAACCTAAATAAATACTTTCTGAAGCTGTTACTATATTCTTCTTTTTCTCATACTTTTCTTATTATCTCCATATTTTTCTCAAAATCCTCTATAATTCCTATATTTCAGCATTGTTCCTTGGTAGTTTCTTGGTAATTTTATTTTTAAAACTAATCATAATCCCTTTTTATGTTCAGTCTAACAATGGAATTTCTTAATTGCCTTAGTCGTATTGAGCTATCCTTTAGTTTAATGCACATAGAATGTTGGAAATGAAGCGCAATATTCTCCGTGGGGTTCTGACCCTCTCGGAGAGCAGATCAACACAGAGTAACAATAAACTTAAAATGAAATGAAATTGTGGTATGTAATGGACAAGTCACTTCTAAAATTAAACTTCTGCCCTCTTATTTCTTTCTTTAGATTCTTTAGAAGATAGTTGAGCCCAGTGAAAGTGTTAGCTCATTAAAATCAAACTGCTGCATTTTGCAAATGACTATGTCCTTCTGGAAAACCAAACAAAACAATGAATTCGATAGAAATATAAATAAATTAAAGTCTTGGCAGCTCTAGAAATAAGTAACCTTCAGAATAAAATCAAACTTCAACATTTTAAAGCTCCTTTTAAATTATTGCACGCGGTATTTTATACAGTTTTGTTCAAAATACAAGAAATTACATCTTTGTCTAATATTTCTTGTATCCAAGCATTCAATTTACAGACTTCACACTCTTTATCCTATTCCCCTCTTTTCCCTTCTTTCAAGAAAGTTCCATTTTTTTCTCCTTTTGTCGCTTAGGTGCGAAGCGAAGTACTTGTACCCAATAAGAAAATCCAACTTTCTTGATTGAAAGCTAATTATTTTTGGTTACAAAGAATACTATTATACTACTATTAATATGTATTTAATTATCATACAGAATTGACCGTTTTTAGTTTTAAAATTCCATTATTTGGTTGAAAATTAAACTATTTTGATAAAAAGTAATCTTTTTGGGTCGAAAATTTGTCCTTTGGGATTGAAAATAAGTTTTTTTTTAAAATTGATAATTAACTTTTTTGTTTAGCATTCAACTTTCTTCTAAAAAAAAACGTCTCTTGAGCTTAAAAATTCAATTTTTATTGAATGCAACTCTTTTTATTATGTTGAAAATTCAACAATTTTATTAAACGTATATCTTTTTGGATAGAACATTCATCTTTTTTGGTAGAATAGTCATTTTTCGAGAGAAAATTTATTTTTATAGTTTGTATTACTATATTTAAAAATGGAAATTTCAACAAATCCTTGTAACTCAACGTGTATTTGCTTTTTTTGTGTATGCAATAAACCCATATTTTCGGGAAAATGTGGGTTATCTAGTAGTTATGTACTGTCACCCTTCAACGATTATATTTTTTTTTGGGAATTCATCTATTTTTGGTTAAATTCAAATACTTCAACTGCTTTGTTAAAAATGAAACTGTTTTTTTAAGCTTGACCCTAGGGCCTAGACGGATCCCATGGTATTTTTTACCTTCACCGGACCCTGCGGGGGCCAAATGTCCCGCATTTGGATTTCCTGTGCACAATCATTTCTTTTCATCGAAATGAGATGTTAATATACACTATTTTCTTTGTTGTTTAATGACAAAGAAAATTATGTATATAATATTTCAGTTTATTATATTTGAGATGTTAAAAATTATGTTTAAACAAATAAAAATCGCGAAAAAGCGTGAAATGAAAGTGAAATGATTTTCGCTTGGGGGAAATTTGTCCCCCGCAGGATCCGTGTAGGGTTAATATTTCTTTGGTTAAAGTTCAACTATTTGTTAAAAAATTCGTCTTTGTAGGTTGAAAATGTAATTATTTATTTGGTTAAAAGTTCCTCTCTTGTGCTTGAAAGTTGAACACTTAAGTTAAGTTTTTTCCCTAAATTTAACTATTTGGTTCAAAATTCATTTTTCTTGATTAAAAATTCACTTTTTTGTTGAAAATTAATTTTTTTTTTTTTGTTGCAGCTTGAAAACTCAACTTTTCTGTTGAAAATTCATCTTTTTGGTAGAAAATCTAAATAATCTAAAGAATTGTACCCCCTGTTGTTCCCCTGTTTATTCGTCATCTCTAAATTCATCATAAAAATGAAACAATAAGAGCGAAAGAAATAATTAAAAAGCAGCATTTGTAATCATATGTAATCTTGTATTCACAGTAAATTATCGGTGTGAATTATGTTGCATTTCATTTCGCAATATGAAATTTTGCACTGTGCCTTCATTTTTATGCGTGTGTCTCAATTTTGTTGCATCCTAAAAGCTACAACAAATTCGGCGTAAGTTTGGATCCATTTTTTTTTTCTTTAACGGACCCGATTTTACCATTTTAATTTTAAAGTTAAGTTTATCTATCGAAGCACTTTAAACTTTAATCATGGGGGCATATAATAATTAGTATACTTTTTGAGCGACTGTAAATGATTCTTAATTGGCAATTAATCTAAATTTGATCTTAAACAAATTTTCTCTGGAAATTTACTTTAAAGAGGAAGTGTACTGTTTTTTCTCTCGCGCCTCTTGCACTAAACTTAATTAGAGTTTATCAGCCGCATAATCTGCTTGACGACACCATTACTGACAAGAGAAATTTCGCACGGTCTGTCGCCTTTAACCCTTGCTACAGTAATTTTACTTTTTATGAGCAGAATATGCAGAATTTATTAGTTCATTAGATACTTCTGCTTTTTCTAAAAAATAATAATTTAATATACGAAATGTTATTTCTTTTTTTTCTCGAGATTTTCCCCATTTTTTAACGTCACTGCAACGAAATTCTTCTTTTGAGGCGATTGTGAACTGTTTTCTTTGAAGACCGTCGAACCCTAGCCAGCCTTTTATGATTTCCGCTCTTTGTCACGCGCTTTCTTGTTGACGCCAACCATACCATACTCAATTTTAAGGGTCCAGTCAGGTATATACGAGGGTATATATTCATGCTTCGTTGGTATCATTATTTATGTTTCAGATTATTTTTCCAGCTTTCCATTATATTTGCGAGATTTATTTTAATGCTAAATGTTGTGTGGCCTTTAATTTCTTTGCATAATATTATTTATTCAGGAAATGCATTCTTGAGTTGTTAAAAAAGAAAAATATACGGCTTTATAAATCTTTCGAGTAATAAAAAGAAAGTTTCCCAGGAACGAAAGCAGTCTTTATAATTGCACACTGCACTTTCAACTAATATTCTTGCTGCATAATTGGAAATGTATCTCATAATTCAATTTTAATACATCCTATAGATACACTAGTTTCATTCCAATTAGATTTTAAGTAATTTTTATCTTTTAGCATTGTAATATTGAATTATTTAAAACAGTTTTATTCTATGAAGAATCTCGTACGTGTTTACATTTGTCTTTGTCAATTGAGAGCTCCATTTCGTTGGGAATCTTGTGTACTGCGAGGAGGTTAGTTTCATTACCATTAATTGCTCAAATTAAAATTCATGGCAAAGCCGATACACTCGTACACGCGTTTCCTGTGCGGAATATTGGCTCTTTCTCTTCGAATCTCCAATAAAATGCACACTTTTCCGATCCGGGAAGATTGGATGTAAATTTCTAGTGGAATTTAATCTGACCCCTAATGGACGTAAGCTTTTTTCACTGTTATTTTCGTTTTATATGCCATTTTTTTCTTTTATTTGCGTTTCGCTCTAGATTAATTTACGAAACGGATAAATTTTATCTCGATTCGGTGGTAGAAACTCTTTACAGTAGAGATTAACCTTGTGGGTTAAAATTAACTCTAGAACGGGAGTAGTTTAGGTTTTTAATTTTAACTTTTGGTTGACCAAAAGTGTCTTTTTACGTGGGAAATATAAGTAAAAAGAACAAATGATCTGAGTTTTCCCTATCTACACTTAGAAAAATATTTATCTTGAAATGAAGAAACCATTTCTCTAGCATAATCTTTTTTCATTCAAACAAAAATAACTTCAAAAAAAGAAAATTATTTCAATTTAAAGAAAAATTTACATCCGAACAAAAACCCATTTTTTTATGAACATTTTTCTTTGATTTAAAGTAATTTTCTTTGAATCAAAGAATCTTTATTCTAAGTACATAACTTCTGTCAGGTCTCATAGTCTGTTACCTATTTCCCCTATAATATCTGATGAGAATGTAAAAAAATCTAGAGGTGTTGATAAATATGGTGCAATGTACATTACACACTTTACGTATGTTCCTTCCTGAAATTCTTCGGAATCTTTGTGAATCCTCTTGAAATCTATTGAAATAATTTTGGTGAAATCTTCTAAATATTTTGGCTTTTTTATTATTTTTAAATATTTTGAATATTTATGTTCGCGAAATCCTAAGTTTCTATTTAAAAATCAATCTTTTACAGCTTCAATCTGAATTTATTATTAACAAGTAAAACCAATAGCAAACACCATTTATTCTTATACATATCAACTGCAAAGTAACATTATTGTAATCAAGAAACTAAATATTTTAGAAAACAATTCTTAAGCTTAAGAAATTCCAAATTCTAATATAGTTGTTTTAGAAATAGAAATTGTATTAATAACTGTAAAATCTCTTGAACATTTTAAAAATCTCTTGAAGATCTTTTTGAATCTTTGGAAATCTCTTGGAATATTTTGAAATTTTTAAAGGCACACTTTAGAAAAAAAAATATTCCAGTTAAATTGGCTTATTTAACAATAGTTATTCAGAGATTTATGTTCTTGCTTTCTCTTTAGGTAAAAACTTCAATTCTTATTTAATTCTATTATCGTATGTACGGCTAATTTTATTCCTTGAAAGATGTAGGATTCTCTACATATCTCCTTGATACGCTTTTGTTTGAAAATGTACTTAATGAATTATACAATTGTTAATTTTGTAATCAATATTTTCCTTAAATTAAATGTTTTATATAAAAACGTACCAAAGAGATTTGTAGAAAATATCTTAATGAATAAAATGAGCCCTACAACATTAGGATTGAATAAGAATGGCAACTTACCTAAAGTGAAGAGAAAAACGAAAATCTGTAAATAAAAGTTACTAACTGAGCAATTTTAACTTTGAATATGTTATTCTGAAGTGCGCCTTTAGTTCTCTTCCAAATTTAGTTACAATTAACAACGGGAATATTTTCCTCGATTTTATGAATTATTTTTAACCTTGCTTAGTTTTGAACTAGTGATGCGTACAATCCTGCATACATTTATACAAATGTATTTTCACAGCTTTAACTATTATTTATTATTTAGAAGTAAAAATTATTTATTCTAAGACTTAGCAAGTTACGTGGCAAGTTATAAATTGAATGGGAATTTTTTCCAGTGCATTAAAGAGTCTTTTGTGATAAATTAAAACTAAAAAATACCATAATTATAATCAACAAATTAAATATTTGAGAAAACAAATCATAATTTTTGGAATTTCAAGTTCTGATACGGTTTTTCTTCTTTTTTTCATAGAAATATTCTAATGAACTGTGATATCTTTAACATCTCTTGAAATCTTCCTAAGTCCTCTGAAATCTTCTAATCTTACGTACACTCAAAAGTCGGGTCGAAAAAAGATCATCAATAATTGTACACTAAATTACACATGTTCCACGTCCCCACTCTTTTTCCTAGAGAGCGGGAGTGGTGGTAAACGCTCGCGAGAATCTCTCCTCTGTGACGTACGCGCCTACCACGCGCATGCGTCTACCACCACTCCGCTCTCTAGGCTCTAGGCGAAAGAGTGGTGGATGCGGAACATGTGTTCCCTAAGGGAATTTCCCCGAGTTGGGCAGGTCTGCACTAAAACGTGATTTGAATTACGGTCCGGGGATGGCCTGCAATTGGCCTTGAAGCTATTTCCAGGGCCTCCAAACGTTAACAGTGAGTGGCGTGTGAACCACTTCCTAATATTATGCAATATACGCGCTTGAGTACCCGCGCTCTCCTCCTTCGTCCCTACGCTGCTCATGACTAATTCCAGGTCCCAGTGTGCTTGAAAACGACGCTAACAATTTCTTTATTGTACCAAGTAAACACTTGATAAATTTCATCAATGTTATTAAAGAATTAATTTGTTTGCAATGCCTCTTCCCTGTAAATATTAAGAAACTGGAAAGCTACCGTTTCTTTAAGAAAGTATAGCATAGAGGCGAACGCAAAATAAACAATTTTGTCATCTCAATTTTATTCTTATAACATTAATAATTATAAGAGATGTAATATAAGACCAGTGACGCACTGTTTTAGGTTGTTGAAAGTTGTATTAAATTCGACTTACGTTAAAAAATTTGTGTATTTATTGTATAATTTTTGTACTTTCTGGAGTCCCATATTTCTTTTTAAATATTCTTTATTAGGATTACTTTGGAGTCATTTTTATGTGTGAGGATATGTGAGGAAGTGAGGATTTGACAAAGAACTAATTTAATGGGTAAATTATTCGGAGGTATTACATTTAATATAGGCATGAAACTGTATACGTATATGTCCAGTTATAAGAAATCTAGTGAAATAGCGATATCATACACGGAGAAAAATTGTTCATTAAAATTTACCCAATTAGTTAGGTAAATGGAGGACATTACTGCATTTAGATAAAGTTTACAATTATTTTAGGATTTAATACAAAACAGAACTATAAATAATACAAAAGAGTTATGTGAAATCTCAAGTCCAAAAGTGAAAATTCTGATATGTAATAATTGATATAAGGGTTGTATTATTTGAATACAAGTATATTATAAAATAACGCTAAGTATTGTACATTTTTATCAAATGAATCATATAAAGTTTACTTTTGTGTGATATTAACGATTCACTTAAAAGAAAGTATAGATTGCAGAATTTTTAAAGAGATTTTCACTTTCATTAGGAGAGGAATTACACAACAGTGAGGTAAAATGAGAGTCGCTATAGGGACGTCAACATTCTCAGGGCTGAATTTTAAAGCCAAGTCCCCCGTAGACACTTCAACATTTTTAAGTTTCGGCTTATATTGTAGAATTTGAGAAAATATTCAAATATATAGACTATTTTTTTCTCTCAGTAGATAATACTCATTAAGTCACTAAATAAAACCAGAATACATTTGAAAATTGACGTATAAAGATGCGGGTGATGAAAAAACATCAACCGGCACTGGACGACTGACTTCGAGGCGGGAGATCCCCGAAGACTAATGTTTGAAAACAAGGTTGCATTTATAACGAAACAATATGAATTTTCTACCTAAATAATTGAATTTCTTATAAAGGAGAAAATGTTTCTAACAAAATAAGTGAATTTTCAACTTGAAAAGATCAATTTTCTAGTAAAAATGAAGTAGCTACCTTTTTCGTTGTAAAAATTATTTTTTACAACAAAAAAACATATTTTGAATCAAATTTGTTCAATTTTCAACAAAAGAAATAAACTTACAACTAAAATAATGCATCTTCAAACAAAAACAAACAAAAAAACAACATTTCACCAATTGGGTGAATTTCCAACCAAAGAGTTGAATTTTCGATGGAAAAAAGAAAATTTTTCAACTAAAAATAAGTTTTAAGCAAAGAATAGAATAGCTTAATTTTCAGAGAGAGAGAAATAAGTTTGTGAACAAATAAAATGAATTTTCAACGGAATAGTTGAATTTTCAACCGAAAAGATGTAATGGCTATAAAAAATCGAAAAATGGAGTATATTTAAATTTTTAGTTGGAAAAATTAATTCTTAAATTTGTATCTAAAAAAGTTAGTTTTCAATATAAAAGATAATTTTAAACTATAGAAATGAAAATTTCAACCAAGAAGATTAATTGTCTACCAAAAAAGAATAATTTTTAAGAAAATACATGAATAGAGTAATAAGTTTTTAAGCAAATAAAATGAATTTTCAACTGAACAACTGAGTTTTTTACCAAAAAGATTAAATTTGAATTTAAAAGAATCTCGATAAGAAATTTAGTTACATTTTTAGTTTAAAAAATTAATTTTCAATAAAAAAACTATTTTTAACCAAAGATGAATTTTAACTAAAAAGGTTAATTCTCTACAAAAAGAAAGACTAACTTTCAACAAAATAGATCAATATTTAACTGAAAAAGCTAAATTTTCAACAAAAAATATATTAGTTAAATTTTCAGATAGAGAAATAAGTTTTTGAGCAAATAACTTTAATTTTCGTTGAAGTATTTAAATTTTCAAGGAAACGAATACATGCTCTATCAAAAATCAATAAAAAAACTAATGTTCCACCAAAAGAAAGAATTGTAAGTAAGTGGAAAAAGTTGTTCATATTGAATTCACTGGAGGAATTTTCCTCGCTATAATAAGGAAACTTCTGTAAATCATGTACAACGTTCTCAAAGAATGTAAGATTTTCTGTAAAATCTATTTAAAAAATGTTGGTTAGTAGTGGATGACCTTCCACAGAATCAGTTTGTAGCAAGAATGTTTTTTTTTGCTGGCGCACGAAATTTTACATGACTGGGATGTAGAATTCACATATTTAGAAAGGTAGACTTTGTTTTCTATTATTGAAACTTTATCTAACAGTTCGACTCACTTTACCTAACTGGTAGGTAATCGACATCTCATTTTACCCAACTGTCAGGTAATCTCTAATATCTTGTTGTATTATTTCTTACTGAATCGCGAATTTAATTTTAATGAATTTATATTAATAATTCATATTTTCACATCAATTATTGCCCTATTTCATTTTACATGACTGAAAGTGAAATTTTAATATAATGCCGTAATGTCCTCCGTTTACCGAACTAAGTTATGCAAAATTTAACACACAAATTTTCTCCGTGTATTAGTTAGTAACATGATTTTTTTTCTGTATTCTCAAGTGAATGCTTGATTCTAAATCAGATTGAAAAACCGTTACTTAAGTAGATATGTTGTGGGCTAATGAAAGAGACAATAAAACGTAAAGATAACAATAAAAAGAACGTTGAATAACTCGACGCACACGCCCGCCCGCTATCGCAAACAATACGCTACACTGGTTACTAATCGTCTTTGGTGTGATGTTACAACTCTTATAACGTCTCGTGAGCCTGCACTGTAAAAAAACAGTTTTTGTAACTTTACCACTGCGTTTTTGTAATAATACCAAAACTTGTAAAATTACTTCCTTCATAGTTGTGAACTTACTATAGTTTTAAGTGAAAAACATTACTTTCAATGAAGTATTTTCACAAGAGTTTGTGAATTTACCTCTTTAAAAAAGTAGATCAGAATTGGACTGCCAGAGAGTCCAATTCTTATCTACTTTTAAAGAGGTAAATTCACAAAATCTTCTGAAACTACTTCATTGAAAGTGATGTTTTTCATTAAAAACTAGTAAGTTCACAACTATGAAGGAAGTGATTTTACAAGTTTTGGTATGATCACAAAAACTCAGTGGTAAAGTTACAATTTTTTTACAGTATATCCTATACATATGTAAAATCAGTTATACTGGGGAAAAGAAACTTTTCTCTGTATTTTTATCTGTCCTTATTGCTTCATACACTTGTTGTCTCCCTCGCTAGAGTTTTCTATTTAATTACAGTACATTAATCTACTTCCTTGCCGAAGAGGTAGATATGTATAGAGGAAAAAAAACACACAAAGGAATAGATCATACGATGCAAAATAATTGTTAATTCTACCGAGAATCTACCGTTAAAATTCTTTGTATTGACGCCTCCATGAGACTGTGTATGAGACTGTATGAGTGTAGCGCCGTGTATGAGACTGTGCGCTATGTATAAGCATATAGGGATAGTCTTCTACAGAGCGCTGTTAGCAAATAGAGGCAAAGACTCATATTGAATGGAGGCGTCGATATACACATTCGCTCCCACAACTTTTCAATCGTTAATGTCGCCGTTATAAACGCCAATAAACGATGTTATGCGGCACTTATAAAAATTTTATCCTGTTTTCTTTGCTTATTAGCGACGATTTTACATGTAAGTGAGGGAAGTGGGTCCAAGTCTAAATCTAAAACGATCAGTTTAGAATAGAGAGAAATATTCTGCCATACAAACTAAAAAGATACAGAAGTCCAATCTTACTCGAACTGAGAAAATCGAGAAAAACTGTTTGCCCAAAGAACTCTGAGATCGAATAAAATTTTGAATAATCTAGATACACTATTTCGGTAAACATAATGTGCTCCTTCATATTTTGCAATAAAAGATTGATTTTTTAAACAATTTCTATTAGAAAATGGACTTGCGTTTTTTTCCTAGTCGCGAAAAGTCAAAAATACAAGGCAAAAAGAACACAAAGGCAGTTGCGGACGATGCCTTTATTGGAGAGCTCGAGCACGACCTCAAAATGCAACTACAAGACGTAGGTGGGTGACACTGTGTGTTCAGCGGTTGTTCCCAACTTACCCGAACGATCGTCGCTAATGTATAGCCGAATTTAGCCGGGACTTATTTCCCTTGGATTTCCGATCAGAGTCCGAGCTTTTTTACAAGGCTAAAACATACGTAAGGGCAAGCGATTCTTTTCGTTTGTAAATTCGCTCCGCGCTCGGTCACTTTTACAAGGCAAAAAAGACAAAAAGTTCTTTAGGTTCTTTTTGATTTGTATGCTGATGACGTGTTACATGCCTTATAAAAATTTAAGGACGCGCAAAGTACTTTGTGTATCTTTTTATGTTGTATTTTTCAATTTTTTCGACTTTCCTCATTTATAAATAATCGTTTTTTGCAATAAATATTAATAATTAATCATTTTTATTACCACAGTTAGACGCAGCTTCCTCTTACGAATCCAACGATACCAAAAACTCATTTTTCATAAAAGTGTCACTTATGTATCTTTTTAGTTTGGACAAGTCTGATGAAAATTTAAATCTCCTTCATCATTTACGGACCCCAAAGCCACAAAAACGAAAAACTAATGGCAGTATTAATCTTATGTATTAAATATAAGTTAACAATAAATCGTGTTACAGACAATACCTGTATTCTAATTGTTGCGAACACTAAAAGTCACAAAGAAAACAGTTGAAAAAGTATAAAATGTCCAGAAAGAAAACTACCAGGTTTTTGGTCATTTTAACCATTTTGTCCATATAAACATAACCCATTGGCCGTTTCAGACAAGTGGCAGTACTTGTATACTAAATTTTTTTTTAATGGATACTGTTTGAATTTGACAAATTTTCTTTTTAATTGAGAAGTCTACTCTTGCATATATATTTTTGGCTCAGTATTATCTATCTTGGTTAAAAATGCTACTATTTGGTTGACAATTCAACTATTCTATTAAATAATCATATTTTTTTCTGTTCGAAAATTAAACTGTTTTGTTAAACATCCGCCTTTTTGGATAAAACATTCGTCCTTCTAGTTTGAAAATTCATATTTTGTTCGAAACGCCATTTTGTTGTCGTTGAAAGTTCATATTTTTAATTGAAAAGTCTATTATTAAATTTTTTATTCCGATTTTATCTCTTCTTATTAAAAGTTCTACTATTTTTATGAAAGTTGATCTACATTGTTAAGAGCTTATTTTTTAAATTGATGATTCATGATTTAAGTTAAAACCTCATGTACTTTGTTAAAAATTCATATTTTGGTTGAAAATTAATCTTCTTGGTTGAAATTTTTGTTGTGTTGAACATTTAATTATTTTTGTAGGAAATTCCATTATTTTGTAGCAAATTATCTTGTTTGTTGAAAACTCACATTTTGCGGGTTGAATATTCAACAGTTCTCTAGAAAATTCGTAATTTATATATTTTAAAAATCGGTTTTTTATAGTCAAACTTTTTTCATTAGCATGATTCAAAGTGGACGCAAGAATATAAAAGATTCCTTGGTTCGAAACAAATCTATTGACCTATAATGTTAATACATTTTATTAAAGAGTAGGGAAGTTATGGTAATTTATATTTTTTCAAAATCTGTTTTTTATAGTAAAACTTTTTTCATCAACATAATTCAAAGTTGATGTAAGAACAGAAAAGATGTGTTGATTGGAGTCGAATCGATTGACCTATAATATTAATAAATTTTATTGAAGAGTATGGAAATTGTGAAATTGTATAATATTTTAAAACGATAACTAGAAAACGGTTGCAGATAAATTGATGAAATTTGGAGAGCTTATTTTCCTCACTAATATCTTGAAACTGACCAAAGGATTTCTAAAAATATTTATTGCATTTTTTTCTAGCACTCAATAATATTTTAAAAATCGGTTTTTTATAGTAAAACTTTTTTCTTCAACATAATTCACAGTTGATGTAAGAATATAAAATATTCCTTAGTTTGAAACGAATCGAATGACCTATAATAATAACGCATTTTATCAAAGAGTAGGGAAGTTATGGTAATTTATATATTTTTTAAATCGTTTTTTATAGTAAAAATTTTCTCATTCTCATAATTAAAGTTGATGCTAGAATAGAAAAGTTGTGTTGATTCAAGACAAATCGATTGACCAATAGCATTGCTACTTTTTATTGAAGAGTATGAAAGCCATGGTAATGCATAATATTTGAAAACACGATTTTTTATATTAAGGGCATGTGATACTTAGAAAATTATCGATTTTAGCAGTCTTAGGTTCCCCCGGCTTTTTTCTTGCAATAATAAAGACTTTGCCTTAAAAATTTGGGGAATGATAGCGAACATGCTAACGGACGTCCCCGAACTCTTTTTTTGTGGAATAATTTTAAAAAAATTTAATTTTGCTAATTCCTAACCTCAAGTTAGGCTAAAGTCAAGTTTAGCAAAATAATTTTTTTTTGTTATAATCCCTCAAAAAAGAGTTCGGGGACGTCCGTTATACTATTCTATAGCATCTCCAAATTCAGTTTTAAAATTTTCTGATTTTTGTGGACAAAAACCCGGGGGAACTGAACCTGATTTACCACAGGTCGGAGTATCACATGCCCTTAATACTTTTTTCACTAACATAATTCAAAATTGACGCAAGAACGGAAAAGATTCCTTGATTCGAGGCAAATCGATTGATCCATACTATTAATACATTTTATTGAAGATTAAGGAAGTTTCGCTCATTTATAATATTTGAGCCAACTGCTTCGAACAGAAAAACTTTTTTCGTCGACATAATTAAAAGTATTCGCATGAATAGAAAAGACTTTTTCATCATACATTTTCAAATAGAGTAATTCTGACAATTTTAGTAAAGAAATCAGAAAGCTGACAAAGGGATAGGGTGCGACAGAACTTTTCCCTTCCCTTTTTCAACGCGAAAAATTATCATTTCGAATACAAAATTTGATTTGTCTTTGTAATTAAAATTTTTTTGTATTATTTTGTATTTTTTGTACATTTCTATTTTTAAATTGAGCAAAATGAAGACTTTGGTTTGTCTACTATTGAAAAAATTAGTAATGCTTCCTCTATGAGGAAGCAAATACATTTGCTAACGGGAAGCAAAGTGCTCGTGAAATAAGCACCATATAATTATAAATACAAACAAAGTGGAAACACTCGAGATCGAATTCACAGCTAGTTTTGGTTGATAATTCACATGTTTGGTTGAGGATTCAACTATTTTGTTTAAAATTAAGTTTCTTGTAGATTACTCAGATTTTTGGTTGAAAATGTATGTGTTTTGTGGAAAATTCGTCTTTTTGGTTTGAAAATTCAATAATTTGGTTGATTTTTTTCTTTCTTGATTGAAAATGTTTCTTGGTTGAAAATTCTACTCTGTCATCGAAAGTTAGTTTTTTTGGTTTGAACATTTATCTTTGAAGGTTGAACATTGAACTTTTCTTTAAAAATTCACCTCTTTGACTTGAAAGTTTACTATTTGGTTGTAAATGCAAATGTTTGGTTGAAAATTATTTTTTATTTCTCTTGAAAACTCATCTTGCTTGATTGAAAGTTCATCTTTTGGGGTTAAAACGTTTGGTAAAACATTCCACTTTTTAGCTTGAAAAAACAACTATTCTGTTGAATATTCGTCTTTTTGGGTTGAAAATTAAACTATTTTATTAAAAATGAAGTATATTTCGACTTTTAAAGCTTAGGAATATGGTGTCTACATTAATTTGATTTATGAGTATTGATTCCTTTATTATTCTTCTTTTATCGTACAAAATCACCCTATTTTCCCTGTTTTGACCATTTTTGGCTATGAAGTCTGTTAATGGTTCTGCAATTTTGTACAATGAGTCAATTTTTTTCTGGATTCAATTATCAGTTCTACATTCATATAAACTGTCTTTATTTTATGGTTAAAAAATGTTTGATTATTTTAAAAAAGTGTATAAATTGATACACAAGAGCAGTATTCCTTTGGAATTCGTATCTGATAGGAGGAGCCTGTCGAGTTTTATTTCGTTTCTCGAAACCGTTTCATTGTCATCATTACATCACCGCTGACCTCTTTGCCGTGTATTTGGACTCATCGTCGTCGTACAAACTCGTGCACCGTAAAGAGAAAGTACATGTGCTTGCTCGAGCTATTCTCGTGAAATCCTGATTTACGTTCAGAACGCGTCTCGATCTCCTTATGACCAGACTACCAGGTGTTGTGCTTAAAAAAAAAAAAAGAAGACACGTTTGATCTGCCTACAAAAATAATCAATTTCTAAAACCATGCGAAACTTTACAGAAGAAAGATTATCGCGCGGATGAATAACGAAGACAGAAGCAGGACATCGATTTCCGTTTTAAACACACTTCCGGTTCAGCGAGAAGAACATAGTGACTAATTGTTTGTAATATGGAGGAGGCTGGCAAAATCGGGTCTTACTTTAATCAAACAAGGAAGCTCTAAAGACTGTTTTTGAAATTTCTAGATTAACCTCGCACTATCGCACTTAGTCAATACAGGTTGTCATCGTTACGAATAAGGACCATACAATATTTTCTTTATCTAAGAAAATATTTATTGTCTCAAGAAAACTTTCTATATTGAAGAAAATTGATTTTCTTCATTCAAGTAAATTTTATTGAGACAAAAATTTTATCCTCCCCCCACTTTGGAGACCGTTTTTCAAAGTTTGCAAATATTGAAAGTATAGCTCATAAGGACCACTTAGCTTCTATAATTTTCTTAAGATTTTATATTTTTAATCCTATCACCAAAAAGGATTTTTGCTCCTTCTGTAAAATTTCGTTTCTAAGCTTTACCTATAGTTGTCGTTTTTAGTGCCTCACTTGAATTTTTCTTGTTTGAATGCGAATTCGCGAGGAGGATTTCTGCAAAAATCGTGACATTTTACGTTAGTGTTTTTTTCTTCCTTTTTTCAGTGACAGCAAAGCCGTTTTATGTTCACTGTGAGAGAAGGAATTGAGAGGATTAGTCGAGCGATAAAAGCCAACGAAAGTCCATTTTGGTGTAGCACTTTCGAAACGCACGGGCAAATCCCGCAATCGTTGCGTTTTTACTTTTTTTTTTATTTCTGGCAATAGCTTTTGGAAATGTGTTGTTTATGATTGAAATAAAGAGGATTTGTGCAGTTCTTGTTTAAACGGATACTGTGTTTCACATGATGCATTTAAAAAAAATATTAAGAAATTGTTTTAAAATTGAATACAATAATAAAACCTACAGACAATAAAACAAAGATTTGTGTCAGTACGCAGTGGGCCAGCAGCTGGCGAAAAGTCGTGTTTTCCAACTACTCACAATTTAAAATTGTATTTAATATATGTCTTCCTATATATTTAAAATACTTTTTCTGAAATGATTACTTCTGTAATGCCCTGATTGCCGTTTTTTCGTATTTACGTATTTACATAGTTGACACATAGGAAAGAAATCAGTTGAGATGATTCGGACATCTTGAAAGAATGAAAGATGAACGACTGACCAAACAAGTGCATAACGCTAAAGTAAATGGCAGAATGCCTAGAGTTAGACCGCCGAAAGAATGGTTAGACTCTGTGAATGAAACACTAATTCGATGAGACACAAGAAGCCATAGAAACACGAGAGCTTGCATGAAAAATGTAAGGACGTGAAGGAAGCTAGTGTAGTATGCCAGGACAGAAAAGTGTGGCGACAAATAGTTTACAGAGTGACAATAGAGTGAATGACGCCTGAAACAAAGACCTTGGATACTAATGGGCCCAAGTGGGGAACCACACATACAAACTTTGTGAGGCTCTTCACTTGGGGTGATCGCTAGAGAGATTGATCAGCAACCTGGACCGTAACAGTGTTGCGGAACGAAAGTGTCATTTAAATAAATAATACGATAATTCTAGATCAATCTAAAATGTATATACCTTACACCTATATACCTATCTACCTTATACCTATATACCCACCTACACACTACTATTTTCCAATCGAGCAAGTCACGCCTACCCCGAAAGGGAAATGGTTTAATGGTATAATAATAAATAATAATATTAAAATCTTGTAAAATTCCGTAAAATCCTTAGGAATCGTTGTAAATCCTTTGAAACCCATTGAAATTCTTTTAAATCTCTGAAAATATCTTGAATTTTCGTAAAATTAATTCTTTTTAACTTTTTGAAATAAACAAGTCTTTCTAAACGAATTGGAATTCTTAAAGTTTCTCGAAATCCCGTAAAATCCTTTGAAATACTTGGGAATCCCTTTAAATCCTTCGGAATTCCTTAAAATCCTTTTAAATTTTTTAAAGCCATTTAGAATTCCTTAAAATCTTTTAAAATCTCCTGTAGTCAGAAGAAAATGAATCTTCTATAAAAATGTAGGGGAGACCTCCCTACAGTGGACAGCAAAAATTGGTAGATTTCAGTAAACACAATATAGGATATATATTAAAGAGCTGTTTTGACACAAATGAAGCTGATATATTCACCCATGTGATGAGATATCAGTAAAAATCAATTCGTTAGCGAATAAAAAGCTATTGATATTATTTTGAGGTAGTAAAATTTTGTCCAGTGTTGGCTGGTTCGCCCTACAGTGGACATTCGATTTTACACCGCGAATCAGAATAGAAAGATGTTTTTATGCGTACCCCTAAATTATATTTGATACCGACGCTACTATCAGAACAAAGAAAAAAGTGATATAATTTCAATTTTGCATAAAATTTGCAAAAATATAATGTCAGTTATTTCGCTCATATTTCACAACACGCCTTTCAGTGGACAGGTCCGGGAGGGTTAGGATTGCCACCAATCTTACCATGTCAAAAGTACCTAGAAA